>OMOU01000292.1:13832-27447 GCA_900312585.1 Malacocephalus occidentalis
CCCCCCCCCCCCCCTCGCCAACATCCCCCAAAGACTTGGCTATCTCAAGCCCTGGGCTATCATAAATAAATATTAAGGAAACCAAAAAGAGTTTGTAGCATAGTCCATGTCACGATGACACGTCATGTGACTTTAGTTCGGGGCTCCTCCAGCTAGCATGCTAGTGCTCTCTCTAGTGTGTGTGTGTGTGTGTGTGTGTGTGTGCTGGTGGCTGACTTAACCTGTGGTACACCGATTGCCAATGCAACACACCCCCCACCCCCAGACTCGAACCAGGCCACGTGAGGCCAATTAAGACACCAATACACACACACACACACACACCACACATTCCCACAGAGTTATATACAGTATGTGTTGTCGAGCAAACAGTGGAGATGAATGTGACCTACGTGATTCCTAGTTAGTGGCTAGCATTTCCCTAGTCACCATGAATCACTCTCATCACCGAGGGACTGTGACGTGTGCTGCGGGGGTTCCACCTAAAAATATCTCCCCCTCCCTCTGGCTTCACCCCCATTAGCCCTGGGCAAAGGCTACGGGGCTCATAGGTGCATGGGGACAATATGGCGGATGAGGTGCTGCTTGTGGTGTTAGTTGTGGTGTTGGGTGCCGGCGGTGGTGCTGACGTGAGGGTGGTGGTGGTGGTGGTGGTCAATGAGTAATGAAGTGTGGGAATGGGGAGGGGTGTCTCAGTCTGCTCAAGTTTCATACAAAATTCACTGCACTGATTGGATCGCGCACACACACACACACACACACTCCATTTGTTTGAATGAGAGCCTGTGCTTTATAGTAGTTGTGGGGTGTGTGTGTGTGTCTGTGTGTGTGTGTGTGTGTGTGTGTGTGTGTGTGTGTGTGTGTATGCGTCTGTGTGTGTCTGTGCATGTATGGGGGGTAGGGTAGAAGACAGGTGGACAGGACCTTGACAAGACAGTAACAGATGCAAATGACTGGTCCCTCCCATATGGTGGGGGGGGGCGGCGGTTGCAGGGGTCACACCTGTGCTACCGGATAGATGACAGAATGTACTTTGGACAACACCGGTGGGTAGACTCAGATTGGGTCAATTGGCATAACATGTGTGTGCGTGTGTGTGTGTGTGCATGTGTGTGTGTGTGTTTGTGTGTGTACTCATGTTGTTCTTTAGGGGGGACAAGGTTACCAGTCAATGACGGTGGTAGAAGGTACCCACCTTCTACCACCGTCATGTACTGGTAACAGAACTCAACAGCATAGCGAGAGAAGATCATGTGGTCCTCTGTGTCTGTCAGCTATGACATCATATCCATCACCGGCAAAATTCTGTATAATAGAAGATGATATTTGAATATTGGAGTGATTATTATCTATTATTTACAACACCATGGTGCATGGTGAGGAAACATCACGCTTGGCCTTCCTAAGAATATTTTAAGGGAATTAAACGAGGCATTACTGTCGGATCAAATTGAAAGCAGAGATCGTGTTTACGTAGCTGACACGCGGTGGAGAAGCTAACACTAGTATCACTGATAATATCGTGGACACGAAGCACGACTCAGCAGAACTGTGCTGCGGTCGCTTAGCATTGAAAGGCTCTGACTCTCTGCTGGCCAAATGGTGTCCAGAGATAATGTGACAAAATGATCAGCGTGTTAGGAAAACTTGACAGCTTCTATATGTGAACAGACAGACAGAAAGTGACCCCTGGGAAGGAATGAATGGAAGGGAGGGGGGAAGAGAGAGAGAGAGAGAGAGAGAGAGAGAGAGAGAGAGAGAGAGAGAGAGAGAGAGAGAGAGAGAGAGAGAGAGAGAGACAGACAGACAGACAGACAGACAGACAGAGACAGAGAAAGGGAGAGAGGGAGTCATGAGAGGAAAAAGCGAGATCTGATTGACCTTCCAAGTGGAACATCTCATTCCTAACTTTACAGTGTGCAACATTTCATCCCCGTCAGTGGAAGGAATCTTATACAGAGAAGGCTTATCACCTACAAAACATCCCTACGAAAAATCTATTCATGTCAACCGTCAATTTACCCTGTCCACATTACCTGTGCTTGTACGTGTACGCATGTGCACAACAATACAGTATTTACACACATTGTTTAGGCGAATGCAAATGTGTGGCTTCAAGCTAAGAAACACTATCATGCATGATCATGTGATTCCTTCATACTTTGGTCTTTCCGATCTCTCTCTCTCCCCATGTCTCAGGGCATGTGTTGTGATTTCAGCACATACAGGCTTTGCCAGGGCAGGGTTTGACCTGTATGGGAGTGCACCCCTCATACTGCCACTGAGGTGAGATCACCAGGGAGCAGTGGCCCCCATCCCCATGGGAACACAATGTACTTGGGAGTAGCAGCAGCACTGGGGTTTCTGGTGGTGGAGGTGGTGGTGGTGGTGTGCAGTGCCCAGGGTGTGCTGTCCACTCTCCCAATGCCCCCAATGACACCCTCCCAGGCTGCCAAAACCCGCCCGGCTGTGTTCTCTTCGCTCTTGGAAACTGCTCCGTACAAACATCCCTCCATAGGTATGATGAAACACAACCCCTCATAATGTCTTAAGTGTCTTGTGCATTCCCCCCACCGAGTCACCGAGACTCTTCTCTCTCTCTCTCTCTCTCTCTCTCTCTCTCTCATTTCACTACCACTGGGTATTAAGATCTGGTGCTACATTAAACGGCAGATGTAAATTATACTAATGCATACAAAGTGAAGGGGAAATAAATTCAAATATTGAAGAGTCCCACCCCCTCGCCCCTCCAGACTCGAAGCTGAACACGCCATCACAGGACACTGAACACGCCATCTGCCTTGAAATCCCTCTGGCATCTAGCTGTCTCCATCTTTCAAATGCAACTCGAACATGTATCATGTGAGCTTTTTTGAAAGAGGATGAAGCTATTTAGGTCGGGCAGAATCTATTACAATCTCAGCTGATCCAGTTTGTTTGCTTTCTTCCATCGCTTGCTTGGTTGTGTGCAATTTGTTTCATATCTGGCAATTGGGGGAATAGTCAAAAAATGAATTACCAAAACAAAAATAGACAGAAATGTCACAGGCGGACATGGGTAACATTGTTGTTGGAAAGCTAGTTTTTCAACTTGCATGTTTCCTCGTAGCACCTTTAATTAAGCAAATAGTCATCAATCGATATTGGACATTTACATTTACACAGAACACAACACTATGCATGCAAATAAATAAACATTTAATCTAATTGATTGTCATTGTCATTTGCATTGACA
Source organism: Malacocephalus occidentalis (assembly GCA_900312585.1). Classification (NCBI taxonomy): domain Eukaryota; kingdom Metazoa; phylum Chordata; class Actinopteri; order Gadiformes; family Macrouridae; genus Malacocephalus; species Malacocephalus occidentalis. The sequence goes on from OMOU01000292.1 coordinate 17,068, forward strand.
ATAACACACGACACATATGGGTCCTTGGACCTATACAATATATATACAGTATATTTATATATACTGTATAATGTGGAGCTCCTAGCTGCGAGACAGAAATGGAAGCAAAAGTATGTAAGAGGTTTAGCTAATGTCTTTGAGGTGCACTAACCTTACGCAAAACATATTGCTTTACGCAGTCTATGTTTATACTGTGGAGAATTTAAGGGCGAGTAGCAAGCTGTCCAAAATATGATATATGACCAATAAATAAATGATTTGTTGATGGTACTGAGACTCCCTAAGCCTAAGATATATTGTTGTCTCACTCTTTCGATTCTTTATTGTAATTTGCTTTGGATAAAAGCATCTGCCAAATTCCCTAAATGTTTCATATCGCTAGCTAGATAGCTATCTAGCTAGCGATATGTGTTGCAAATGTGACTAATTCAAATATGCCAAATTAAAACAGTATATTTTATTACTATACATAATAACGTAGCGTAAAAACTAAAATGTAGTCTTTACTTTTTTTAAGACACCTTGTCAATTGTAATTCCGCTCTCGTCTCCTTAAGGTGTACTAGTAGTGATGGACCACTAGAGGTCACTGTCTCTGCACGATTCACTGCGGCAGCGCAATCTTCCTTCAAGGGATATTAATAACGGAGGCTGTCTATGATATGGAATGTTTATTTCTTTCAGCTGAACATTTGTGAGATGTAAAATGAATGATTGCAATGTATATATACTTCAATCTATCTATGATCGTTTTTTTACTGCCTATCATCACTGTCAATTTTCAAGGCTGCTCATACAACATCTTTGGACAGTTCCAATGACCATATAGTATTGGACTAGGCTATAGAACGAAGAGATCATTGGCATTGATTTACGAGCGTTTTAAATCAACGGAGCAAACCTGAAATATCTAATATCAATATATTAAAATAGCCAGATATCACCATCGTTTTTTATTTATCAAACGGCAAGTAAGCAGAACAAATATGAATGTTGATTATTTCTATTATAGCTTACTATTGATATATAATTATTTCTGAGCGCACACTAGCATAAACAAACAAACAGTATTCAAATCAATAACATGTGTGTGGTTGCGAGTTCATACCTGATGCAAACCACATGCTATCCCCCAAACACAAAAGCAGATGCTTTTGTAGAGGTTAGGCATCGTAGGCATGTTGGGATGTCGAAAGGCTCTTCCAAAAAAAAAAAACATAGCTCGAATCTACTCTGGGGGGCTGGGAGTTTAGATTACCGCGCAGCAGTCTGCCGACGCTGTCTACACGAGGCGAAGATATCACATGCCTGATTTTATATTTTTGTTTTTCACCATTTAAGGCCACACGCACATTTTGCAGATTAATATTCATTGTGAAATAATACTACTACTACTACTACTAATAATAATAATAATAATAATAATGATAATAATAATAATACATTTGTAAGCGCCTTTCAAAGCACACGCCGACGCTGCACAATCAGGCATAAACAGTAACAATTTTAAAAACTAAAAATACACAAGCACAATACATTAAGAGATAGATAAAGAGAGAAAAGAACGCAAACTAGAATATCGGGGTGGTCACATGTGCACTTGGGTTTGAACTGGGAGTCAACTAGACTGGTACCACCCTGTGCCTTTCCGCCCCTGAGTATTGGAAAGGAAGTCTCGCAAATGCCGCCACCTCATTCGTTCGTTTTCTCGTGCGTTAGTTAAATATAACCGTGCGTCAAACGGGATCTAATTTGTTAGTGACTGTCAAGGTTGGAGGCAATCACACATCATGCAAGAGATCTAATTAACCGCCACTGGCGGAAAAGGTCAGTGTGTCATAGCGAGAATGCTCTTAAAATAGAGGATACGGATTTCAGGTCCCCCTGTGTGCGTCAAGCATCCCAATAGCGCAGCGGGGCGGTTGAGCAAAAACACATGTGAACCTTCTATAGTCAGAGTGTATCATCGAAAGAGAATATTGATTAGTGTATTTTTTTCACAATAACTGAAAAAAAGAGACAGGTTTTAAGAGAATGTTTGACAATTTGACATGGCATCCTCTATATGAAAGCCAGGAAAAAGTGTAGACAGTGATTAACATATTCCGTATCACGTAAAAAATACCCACATATGCTGAATCCACCGTATATACACAAGGCCAATGAGACAGTCAGTTATATTTCAGATCATATTTCAGAATGCGCAGTCAGAAAATATATGACAACCAAAAAAAGAAACAACACAGAAAATAACCAAGGTCAATGAGACAGAATTCCTTAAGGTGTTTTTACCTGCATGGCAAGTGCCTTGGATGCTCGGCGTCTCCTCCGGCAGCAGAGTATATCCCACAGCTTGCGCCACACAAATGTGGCTACTAGACACAAGCTGCTCTCCAGCCACATGTCCCTGCCCCTGAAGAACAGCTCCATGGCTCTTATTTCACTTTTCGCCATTCAGCAAGATTCTTGTGCAGTTCTTCAGGCCTATCTGTTTATATATAACCAGATCGCAGACTGGAAGAGCATGAGAGAGAGAGAGAGAGAGAGAGAGAGAGAGAGAGAGAGAGAGAGAAAGAGAGAGAGCTGACAGACTTACGTTGGTGGACTATAAAGTTCCTCAGTGGGATAACAACTGTTCTGCCGAATCAGAACCAGCACCGACTTCAGCGGCAATGTGTTAATCCGGGTAATCCCCCCCTCACCGGCAGTATTCGCAGCATGAAGGACAAGTGGTTTGTCCGAGCAACAGGTGCAAGTTTTTGGCCAGTGGTCACAGGGTTCCTACATGTACTCTGTATAAGATCGGTATCGATGCGCTGGTCACATGGGTTCTACATATAGTCTGTATAAAACATGTGCTGATCACAGGGGTCCACACTGTAAGGGGGTCATCTCAATCAGACACAACCAGACACACACACACACACTCCTACATGGATATAGATACATTCACACAACAAACTTCATCATGTTAATATAATAATACGATTTAAGTGGGAGTATTATGTTGGTTTACCGTAGTCTACCGAAGTCTGATCTCTCACTCAGGTTGACCTGGTCACATTTCCAAAAGTCAGAATTCAGAATGAAATTGAATGGAAAGCCTAACCTGGAGCAAACCTTTTACATAGCCGACAAGCTCTGAGATCATTTGATATGGTTGTATTGTATTCTAAGTAGCATTGTATTTCCTCCTTATTATAGCTTAATGTGACGGTGTCTCGATTGAAGTAATAGGCGATTTCTAATAGCCCACTCTCTAGTTACACACTCAAATGTGTGTTAGCCCTGCCCACGCCTGCAGCATTTAAGCCCTGAGTGATTTATTTTCTTAACACTTCTCATGTCATGTCATAGGCTAATGGCTTGTCCCCTTGTCGGATATAGGGAGCACAGATCCTTCCTTGTAGGCTACACTGCAGTGTGCCATGTAGCAATGGGATCCACTGGATCAGTGGACTACCGTGGCAGTACCCTACAGAAGGCTCTATGGCTTCATCCTTGCTGAAAAAAATTAATGGATGGCCTACTATTACACCTTTATCACCAGATCACTACATCAACATTGGTGATGTAGGCTAGAGCATATGAACCGACTAGGGTTCAACCAAAACACTGACATAGCAATGACAACATTCCCTGGTCTATCACATTTTCAGGGTGCAATAGATGACAGCTTTTTGAAGCCTGTCACGAAGGCAAAGTTGTTCCTGGAGATTGAAATCAGCTGTTCTGAAACCCAAACTCCCAGCACTCCAGGGAAGTGCTTGCTAGAGTTGGTTTAGGCTTAAACATATCTTAACCAGCTACTTGAAATAGGTCCTGAGCCTATACACATGTAGAGTGCCATTCTGTGGTGTAAAATTACAAATAACAGACACACACACATACACACACTCACTGGGCCAGTCACGTACGATGGCCTGTGTATTTGCTTTGACTGAAAATTGATGTTGAAATTTCAGTGCAATCACTGTACCTTAACAATAATGGAAATATATGCATTTAAATACACAATTTTCACACTACCATGTGACAACCATGTATCTGGATGTATATCGTCAGCTTCCTTTACAGTCACGGAGTGGTAGCCTAATCTCGTTGAATTTAGTTTACTACATTGAGGTGTGTAGCCAAATATATCAGGGCTACATCGTTTATACAACACCTCCAGCATGTCTGGGACCAGCCCAAGACACACTGAAGTGTTCTGCCAACAAGTCTTCTGGAGGTTAGCCGAGGCCGCTCTTGCTCTGTTTATGATATGGCTGTCTTGGTTTAACGATCAAAACGAATTGAGATCTCGTTTGACAGTTCAATCTTGAGTTGTTGGATTCCACGCCGTCTGTTTTGATTGCATGCATGTTATTTAATGACTTGGGTATGTTGTATATATGTATATAACATGTATTCATCAGTTGAAATGGTTGATTGCCAGTCCATAGCTATTCAGTAAATAGTACGTGGAAACTGAATAGCCTATTACCTCTTCATCTCCCATTTTATTACCCCTATTCGTGGGTCTATTTTTTCTCCAGGTTGTAACTTGGGGAAAATCTAAAAATAAGCATTTGAGTTAGTGAGTTGGATTTCTGCTTAATGTTTTCAATTACACGAATAGCTGATTTTTTACTGTATATGGCACCATGGTCCTGGCGTGTGACGGTAATTTCTCACGTCACGTTATTTCTTACATAAAGCGCCAAGTATTACATTGACAACAAAACTACAGTACCCACAATGCAATTGAAACCAACGCAAACATAAAACGATACTTGAGTGCATTTTTATGATAATAAAAGTGAAGTTCCTAAAAATGTTTTTTACAAATGTGAATTCGGGATCCAAGCCCTTAGCATGCAACGTTACGTTTTTAAAAGGCAAAACCAAAAACGTACATTGTTTTGGTCACGTGAACAAAGGTCAAAAGTTTCCCGGGGGCAACATGGAGGACGGAGTGGCGGTGCCTTCGGTCTCAGAGTATGTACAATGCCCCGTTTGTTCAAAATGTTTCAAACCTTCCGTCATTAATGGACATCTCGATAGATGCCTGCAGGGTGACGACCCGGACTCGGACTGTCCGTCAACAACAAAGGACGAGGGCGACGGTGGACCACCTTTTAAGAAATCACGCGTTTCTTCACCCGTACCTGTGAGCCACACGGCCAACGCTACCTCGGCCGGCGTGTTGCCCGCAGCTACGCCCTCCTCCTCTACTGTATTCTCAATGTTTCAGAACAAAAAGCACAAGGTTTCAGTTCAAAACGAACGCAGTCCGTCATTTTCCGATAAACAACGAGCTTCTCCGGCAGCTGTCGCCAGGGGTATTAAACGGAACGGTGCAGATCCAGCACAGACGGATGCAGAACCGACCATCAGTCCACCATTCGTGAAAAAGTCGAGTGACCCCACGCCCCCATCCCGGACTTTACTGACCACCAACAAGCCCTTAGCGGAGACATTGCGGCCAAAAACGCTGAAGGAATATTTTGGCCAAAACAAAGTGGTGGGAGAACACACACTGCTTCGCACACTTCTAGACTCTCAAGAAATCCCCTCATTGATCCTGTGGGGGCCACCTGGATGCGGGAAGGTGATTAATTGACATTATCCGCATGTACAGTTCCATTCAATGTATATATATATAATTAAAATTGCACCTCAGTTGAAGTTTAGGCTATTAAGCATTAAGAAAATGAGTTAGGCTTAACACGAGGCTGTTTTAAGGCCAAAAATGATAAATGAAGATTGCAGTAATGCCATTTAATCCAGTCAGAAGATGTGACCAGCAGGTATGAATTCTATTGCATGATAGATACAGTAGTGTATCTGTAGGCCTATGTTGACCTTTGATGATGATGATGATGATGGATGAATATTGATGTACAATGTAAGTCACTTGAGTACTGCTGCTGGAGTGGTGATGATCTGTTTCTATGGTGGCTGGTGTGGATGCTGGTTTCCTCCTTCACTAGACCACTCTAGCTCACATCATAGCCAGCAAGAGCAAAGGGCAGGGGAGGGCTCGCTTCGTGACCCTGTCGGCCACCAGCGCCTCCACCAGCGATGTGCGAGAAGTGATCAAGCAGGCGCAGAACGAGATTCGGCTGTGCAAGAGGCGAACCATCATGTTCATCGACGAGATCCATCGCTTCAATAAAGCCCAGCAGGTAGACTCGGGGCACTGGTGTCCGTTTGAGTTTCTTCTAGCTCATATATTGTATTGTTTTGGACAATGTTTATGTTGTGTTCCTGTACCACCATTTCTAGGTGTGTGCGTGTGTGTGTTCTAACTGTATAATAATGTTAACCTTGCGCCGTGTGTGTATGTGTGGGCGTGTAGGACACCTTCCTCCCCCACGTGGAGTGTGGCACGGTGACCCTGATTGGGGCGACCACGGAGAACCCCTCCTTCCAGGTTAACTCTGCACTGCTGAGCCGCTGCAGGGTGCTGGTGCTGGAGAAGCTCTCGGTGGAGGCCATGGGCTCCATCCTCCAGCGTGCCGTCGATGCCCTGGGAATCCGTGTGCTGGGAGACGGGGAGCAGGCCGAGGACATGGGAGAGACCCCTCTGGATGACGTAGACCAGTAGGTTTCCCTCTGAGCTCCAGTCGTTGATGTACCTCAAACGCTTTGTATTGAATATGCTGTATATTTCTGTATTGAATGTGTATTGTTTAATTGCTAAAATATAGTTTTTTAGTAGGCCTAATTTGGATGGGTTTTTTTTATCCACTTGGTTGAACTTGTTTTATATTTTAGACCAGACTTGGACACTGCTTATAATATGAACTTGAAATATCTTGCTGTTTACCGCAAGGGGTAAACCTAGCAAATATGAGTTCTTGGATCTGGTTCTATTCAAATCTTACCATACTGTCAGGGCCTTTATTGTTGTTTCAGTCTTTTGACACGTACTTCTTGTTAGTCACTTTGGACAAAAACGCTTGATGTCTTGTACCTGTATGTTGTCTCTCCCACATGTCCCCTAATGCACTGTAACTGGGACCATGCGAACAATGTTCTTAATTGAAAAATTCAGTTTCAGAATGTAATAGACCCTTTTTACAGCTCATAACATTCATTATTGGTCCGTTCGATTCAATCTATGTATGGCCGTGCACCAGTTCAGACACAAACAGTCAAGTCAATATACATTGACCATGCTGGTGCTGAATAAAGCCAAACGACAGTTAATATTGCAGGAACAGGAAGTTACAAGTGACGCTCTGTGAAAGGGGCCTATTGAATTCAATAGTTGGTGGCTCAGTGGTTATTGTTGACACTGCTGCCTCGCAGCGAGGAGGTCCTGGGTTCAAGGCTGACCGCCGCCACCAGGACTGGAGGCCTATCTTCCTTCATGCTCATGGAGTTTGCACGTGCTCCCCGTGTACCGTCCATGTGCCCCTCGTCCATGTGCCCCTCATCCATGTGTCTCTCATCCAGGCTCTCTGGTTTCCTCCCTTACCGCAAAGCATGCAAGGTAACAATCCTGCCCCGCCCATAAGCAAGGCACAGCCACTACCAACTGCAGAGCATTGCACGTGTGACAGAGCCCACAAATGCAGGGGCAATGCAATTCATTTCCCCCATTGATTTTCTCAACAACCGTTAAATCCGATTGACTTCACACTTGGCAGGTTTATTTCTGAGGACCCGCCAAAGTGCAGTGTCGAGTGTGTGAAGTTATTTTGGTGGTTCTCGAGAAAGCTGCAAGCCATCGGCCAAAACGGTCCATTCCGAATTAGGCGCTGTACCAGTTGACGTATTGTCGAGGACCCAAGGAAATTCAGCGTCGGGTGAGCGGTTCTCAAAATGACTGCAAGCAACCGTGCTGGAAACCACGGTCCGTTGCAAATGGATAGTGGGCATGCTTGGACGTTTGATCTGAAGTTGTGGAAAAAGGTGTGGTCTCTATAGGGTTCTCTATAGGGTGATTTATGTGCCTCCCTCAGGTTGAGTGAAGGCCACAGTATGGTAGGCTGGAATCCTAGCCGCCAACTCCCAGCATGTGTTGACATAGAGGAGACTGGAAGGGGGTTGTCATGTGAGTTGTCATGTGCGCCTATTTACTGCAGGCCAATGGAGGGAAATACTGTCTTCATGTTTATATTTGCTGATGGGGAGCTGCAGAGAGAGAGAGAGAGTTGGCTGAGATGATGATGATGATGATTGAAATTGCATTGGGTTGGGCTGTGACCATCTTAGTGTAAATAAATGCTGAATGATTTAGTGTTGAAAGTGATCCAACGAAGCATAGTGTGGCTACACCTTGCCTAGTATGCAGGCTTGAATCTAGTTTTATTAACCTAGCAAATCAAGCATGAGTGGCTTGATTTCTATTCAAATCTGCCTACTGTGCCGTCAGCAATATATTGTTATTCACGCTCTTCAGACAAATGTACTGATTGTAAGTCGCTTTGGACAAAAGCATCTGCTAAATGCCCTAAATGTAGGATATGGGGATAAGACAATATCGCAATTATTTTAAACTTGAGACTACGGTAAATTAATGTTGTTGTTTATTTTACACACTTTCTTTTACATAGCAGTCATAGTTCTCTGAACTATTAAAGCTATTTATTACCTATTTATGGATATTTATTGAATATTTAGAACAGTTTAAATTAACTGAATTAACCGAGCTATATTAATTCGGCAAGGTGGTTCAAAGTGTCGGCTTTGATATATTTCCGGTTAATTGGCCTGCCCTCTGTAAATGTACATGCAAATGTAAACGTCTAATGTCAACGCCTACCTCACTTCATAACACATTCCTAATGAGGTTCCATAAGCTGTATGATGTTGATGATGCTGATGATGCTGATGATGCTGATGATGCTGGACATGGCCTCTTCTTCTGTTTGCTTCCTATAAGGCTGCAGGTCTACATTGAACAGAGGGCTCTGGACACCATAGCCCACCTGTGCGACGGCGACGCCCGGACTGGGCTTAATGGCCTGCAGCTGGCCGTGCAGGCCCGGGTGGCCCAACCAGGGCAGACGGTGCTGGTGCAGGAGACGCACGTCAAGGAGGGCTTGCAGAGGTCACACATCCTCTATGATAAAGCAGGTATGTTGTTGCCAGAGTGGGCTATATTTAACTTATTTAAACATAAAATGCATCGAATCATTTTAATGTTGAACTTTAGCAAAACATCAATAACTAAAACAAGCTATTTTTAGGTATTGATGTATACAGTATATTGCCTATGTATGCGTTACACAATAACAAATACGCCTATATTAATCATTAGTAATCGAGGAGGAATACATGTTCATTGAATTTTTCATTTGATTTGACCTCAACACGCCACGCGGCTCATGCGTGATCAGACATCGACACAATTTGCCATAGCTAGGGCTCTAGAAAGACTTCAGGCTTAAGTAAATATAATCCGGGAGATCATGGTTTCTTTACGGACTGAATTGATTGACATTTTGGCGATGCGCCTCCGGAGCGACCAGAGCAGCTGGGCCATATGTGAGGTCGTTATTCTATAACTCATTAAAACACGTCAGGAAACGGCCATTACCGCGCTGCTGAGAATCCTCAACCACATTAAATAGTTGTTAAGTTAATGATCTGATGTTTTGGGAAACTGCATATTGTTTACCGTTGGTTCATTAAGTCTTTAATTAATATAATAATGTCACAATTAATCAAATAATTATGTTCTTTTAATTAAATAGTCATTCATTAAAAGCATGGTCAAATTATTGTAAGCATCTATCAATAGGCCTAGTGCATGATGTACTTCCACGATATCAGCAGAAACTCTGTGTTCTCAGTGTTGCCTTATGTCACGTCACATCAGCTGGCCATCAACTTAAGCCAATCAGAAAAAGCTATTGCAATAAACAGGTGTGGTGAACCACAGGCTTTATTAGGAATAAGGCATCAACTCTTGTTAAGCCTTTTCCACAACGTCTGTGCATTCGGACATTTCAAATATGAAGAACCTTTTGCCATATTTTTTTAAAAATATATTTAGGAAATAATTTTGAGTGTGTCAGTAGTCAACGTTAAATGACAAAGGGAGTAATTTCTTTTCTTTTTGGCCTATTCCTAATTGACATTTTTTTAAATCTCCACCCCACGCCTGAAGTGTTCCTGTCGGAAAGCGGAGAGGCTGGTGATAACTCTATAAGCCCTGTTCTGTTTTGATGGAGGGGGTGTGGATGTGTGAAGGGTGGAGGGCGCTAGAAACACTAGTTGATCCCTGCTTTGCACAGACACATACAGTCCTCTCTGTTGTACTGCTGCTTGATGTAACATTCAGCTGTCCGCCATGGTCAGATTAACTGTTCCCTGCGACCGCGCCATCGTCAATCATATGTACACACTTATGCTGCTATTGATGAGTGATATGTCACTTTTT
>OMOU01000299.1:0-15134 GCA_900312585.1 Malacocephalus occidentalis
TAACCATGGGACCCTCATAACTGATCCATGCAAGCTTACGTAGCAGTTATAAACAAAGAAGCCAATAGAATGAATGCACAATGGCGGGGCTCCACACACACACACACACACACACACACACTTTCAACTGTAGCTTACAATCTTCATGACCATGTTAAAATGGCAGCATTTGAATTTGCATGTTCAGGGAAATAGAATGCTCAGCAGTGCAGTGCGTTCTCAGACCAGAGCTTTATCAGCTGCATGCAAAAGTGGACTCAAAATATGCAAATAGGTTGGCTCACGGTGTGGAAATGAGTGGCAGAGGCAGAAGAAACCATGCACTACAAACAGAGTGCTGTTGCTTACCCACCTAGTGTGATGGTGCTCGTTCTCCTGTAACACAAACACAGAGGACAATGCACGTCATTGAAACGAATGGACTTTGATGCATCATGCAATAAAACATTAAGCCGGAAGCATCAAATATAAGCTACAGTTGGACTGTACAAAACACACATCAGTATGGAACAAGGAAGAACAGTAGGAAAAAAACAATGTCTGTCGTTGCCATGTACACACCTAAATCAATGTGTGCAAGACCCACCACCACCAGATTGCTAGCCTGGGATGATCAGACTGGAATCACAGCTTTGGGTGGGGGGGCACTTGTTACTACGGATCCTGGGAGATCTGAGGGGATTGTCAGGAGAACTCAATGGGGAATGCGCTCAATTGAGGGCCCATGAATAGGGCTGGGCCCCCATTATCTTCCTCCATCGCTCACTGACCCCTCCATTATTAGGTGACTGCTGACTGTGGTGAATGGGGCCCAGAAGGACACTTCCCAGAGCTCTCTGGGGGGGTGCTGTCAGTGCACGTAACTGCTGATTCATTTGTTGTCAAAAGTGTACATTGTAGCAGGAGGGTGCAGCACACAGCCGCACACATGCAGACACATACGGCGTGTAGGATTGCTATAGCGGCTGCTATAGCAGAAGCCCCCCCTCCATGGCTCAGTTTTGGTTTGGAGAACAAAGTCACAGTTTGCCTGGCTAATCTATACAGGCTCAACACAGGCTGCGTCTGCCATTAGGGACAAAGAAGTGAAAGCATATTCTAATCTAATGTCTGATTGACAGTATTATACTTTAGCTTCATAAAAGCTGTACATGGTGAGGACAATCCCATGCAAATAGTCATTAGGACTCACCTGTCCTTCACAACCAGGGTATTCAAAATCACTTGTGTGGGCACCGAGGGACTTTTGTTTCGTGCAAGAGATGCTGTCAAAGGTCTTTGATCTCTGGGACCGGGTCCTTTGTCTGCCAGTGGATGGATAGGGACTAGCGCCATTATCAAGATGGATGGCCCCGTCACAGAGGGGACTGGTGGCCAGAGGGGACATGACGTGCCTCTGCAGGGGGGACACAGGGCTGACAGGGGGCGGTGGGGACTCTCTCTGGCCCATGCCGGGCTCCTCCTCTGTGCTCTCCATCCGGGTTGCAGGGTTGCAGATGTCTATTTGGGAATGCCGGGTGCTCCGCATTCTCCTCAGGGTGGGAGAGGTGGAAATCCGAGCCAGAGCCTGCCGGTCAAACTGGAACAAGGGCGCTCCTCCCAAGCCATCGACCTCATGCCTCAACTTGGAGTGTGTCCGTTCCAGGTCAATGTGCATGATGACCGGATTGCTAGTCTGAGACTCTGTGTCCAAAGTAGACACCTGCTCTGTCTGCGTCTGGGCATTGGCTACACCACCATTGGCCACCTCTGTTTCCAGCCACTCAATGTAACTCCAGTCCAAGTTCTTTTCCACATTTTGGTCCTTATCAATAACAATAACTTGGTTCACGGTGGACATATTGCCGCTAGAGTCATTGTAGATTGGCCAAGACTGTAGAATATGTGTGGTCTCTCGTCAGATCCTGATTGTTCCACTTGGCTGATTTCAATGTCAGATGGTAATCCCTATAGCATTCCAGGGTCACCGACATACAGCACTTGCATCTCTGGGGAAAGAAAAAAAAGAGCACGGATCAATAGCTTGTCTCAAGAAGTGAAGCAGGCCTGTTCATTTTGTTTCTTTCTCAAGGTCTTAATTCTATGAATGGATTTGATCGGAGTTTAGCCCACCTCGTGAATTGCATATTACATGAATTGCAAATTGCATTTTAAAAAGCCTATAGGTCTGTGGGGATGAGGGCGCGCAACTTTAGCTCATTGAGAAGTAAGAACAAAGTTGATCTAAATGATGTTTATGTCTTAGTGGCCTACCATATGTGATATTAAGTTAAACCTTGACAGATTGATGCTGGAAATAAACAATCGGTGACAAATACACCTGACCCTTGACTCATCTGTCGGAGCCCGTGTTCATTATTTTCGGCCAGACATAGGCCTACTGTACATGTGCCAAGTGAAATAGCCTAGTTAGCCATTTAACTCTCATGTCGGTAGCACAACAAAATAAAAGGTTACTTTTGTTGCAACGTGAACCCGTGCAGCGAGCCGTGGTTCGCATACACGTCGTAGAGCAGGTAGCCAAAGGTGAAAACAATACACATTTAACTCATTCTAACAACGGAGTGGTTTCAAATGCAATTCGTGGATACAATTTGTTGATGACAGTCAAAAACTCTCCGTGTACTTACAGGTATATTAGCCTCATTCAACCTCCGCCTCCCCGGCTCCACTCGAGGACTCTTGCGGGAACAATGTGACCGTCGCGGCGTCTGGTGTTGGGAAAAGCGTCGGCCAAGTGGTCGCTAAGAAAGAAGCCTGACACCGCTCCTGTCGCAGCAGAAGAAGAAGCAGCAGACCTCTTGTACGTAGGAAGTGTTAATGGCCAAAAAACAGGCGCTGCTGATCCACTCGTGCACTTGTCGTGAATGGATGAAACGACCGTCCGCCTCCACTCTGAACACAGTCGCTCTCTGCTGCTCACGTGCACACGCACTCCAGCGCTCAAGCGCGCGCATTTCAAAAGGAGCAACATTCTTTTCACTTCAGACATTAGGCGATTAAAGATATGTAGTGCTGTGTATTACAGTAACGTGTTGAATGATTTTGTTCATAAATAAGTTTGCCTAGTTCTGCGTGTCAATGTAGATCGTCAGCTACTGAATAACAATCCTGACTCATCTCAATTTAAAATAAATCTATTCTAAGGTATCTGGCCGATAGATCTACATGGTGCCATTGGTCTACACACAACGGAATATACAGATTAGGAATAAACACATGTATGTGTGTGTGTAAGTGTGAATGTGTAATATTCGTGTGTGAAATAGACACTTCCATAGTAACTGCATAATTTATCCATGAAACAAAACAGTAGATGGCAGTATAGGTTCATTTATTTATGTATTCATTACGCGATACGTTTCAACGGTTTCTTGCGATGTACCGCCCTCTGGTGACTGTTTTTGATACTTACCTTCAATTCAATTCACCTCCACGCTAGACCTGCTCAATGGTTTACCACAAATCGAATCATCATCCGTACTTTACACAATTATGCAAATGCAATGAAGATCAGATATTGAACATTTCAGGTCAGGAACAAATCAAGTTCAGATTATCCAATAAGGATGTGATCCTTACATCCTTATAGCAGGCCTATCTAGTAGGTGATATATGTCGTTTTGAGACACTGGCCTTTGCATGGTTCACAAACTTTGCCTCTCTTTCTTGGCCATGCACACATACACACACACACACACAGAATAACTATTACAGACTGCATTATATTGAAGTTCTAATTATATAGCTGGGATTTTATAACAAAACATCACACTACCCTTACATTTCTCATTGCCATTGTCTGTTGCCACCCCATGTGATATGGTTACTAAGGGGATAAGGGGACTTGCCGTGATCTTTAACCCTTTGAAATGGTGTCGCTGTTGTATTAGTTTGACAGTGAAGTAACAGTTTGTGTGTTTTCCATATTTGCGTTTCAGGCCCATGGTCCTATCGTGTCATGCACTTTTCCGCAACAACCATGTTACATGCGCGCGCGCGCGCGCACACACACACACACACACAGAGTCAAAGTATAGGTTATCCACAAGAGTATAAAGCGTAATTTAATAAAAACGCCTGTGGCCTGACTGACGGGTTCCAGGTTGCCAGCCTGACATAACCAGTCTCCTCCCACCAGCCAGACGCTGAGAGGAGCGCTCTGACATACAGGAAGAAGTCAACAAGTAGAAGAAGTCCAAACAACGCATTTTGGAACAAAATACATTGAACTTTTTGGGGGGTTTTCTACCGTCCAACGCCAATGAGACGGCCGTGTTGTTCTTCGATATATGCATGCGAGTTTTACAGTTGAAATCCGTTTTAAAAGGATGTTTGCCAAACTGGATACATTGTGACGCGTGGGCTGCTTTACCAAAATCAGAACTGCCAATTTAAATGGAAAGGCACAAATGAACTTGGAAATGTCCGAACACAGGTCCAGTTTTCTTCACATCGGAGACATTGTGTCTCTGTATGCGGAAGGCTCGGTCAATGGCTTCATCAGTACTTTGGGGTATGTCCTCTCCTTTCAGCTGCTTCAGTGACATCTATAATGCTTATATGCGCTTCGTGGTGCCTACTTACTCCGTTTGAGTATTTGTTTTGGCTGTGCAAAATGATATACAGTTGCCTGTCCTAGTTTTGACTTTGAAGTGTAAACTATTCTAAGCGATTTTGACAAGGCCCTGCCAAGACTTGTCGCAGACTGTTAGGAAATGCCGTGATCCAGCCAACCTTACAATTGTACGCAAATGTCGCAGGAAGGCAAATTCTCGCGGTTTTGGTCGTAAAGTCACTTATCATTGTTAACAACAACACATGTTTTTAGTAATGTTTAATCATGTGAAAAAAAATGTACAACTCGATTCACCGCGTCTCTTAAATGGGGCGGGGGGGGAGAGAATGTGCATGCTGTCACACAACATGCACATTCTCTGCACAACAGGAGTGTTTTCATGACCTATAGCCTATCCAAATACCTTGTAACTGCAATATAACACCCATGTGACGTAGATGTTAATAGTAGATATTGGTAGAAGAGAACGTCCAGTTCGGTTGCCGGACTGGTTTCATCTTGCACTGTCGTGAGGCCACAAGACTGGGTGAACTAGTCTCCATAGGCCAGTGCACCCAGTTCCGTCAGAGCCGTGTGTGGTCTACAGAGAGGTGAAGACCAGTCCAGGTGCACACTGATATGCAGAGAATTAGTTGGTTCTTTTCCCAACTGCTCAACCGTATTTAAGACAAGTCATATTATAGTAGGTCTGCGTTACATCTGGCAAATGTTCTGTTTATTCGTAGGAGCAGGAGTCTACATGAACTCCCGGCCCTATTTTTCTTCTGGAAAATGCTTATACAAAAGGGTTGCAACACAGGACTGATGCCAATGTTTTCAACCCGCCGAGACCACACACATTTTAAAATGCCCCCTCACAGAGGGCCCAGGCCCTGCTGCTTGTGAGCAATTCTTATGCTTATTTCTCAATTCTTATTTTCAGACATTTCAGACATTTGTGAACTGATGTAGTTTTATGGAAATGTTAGCAGGTGTACCGGTTGTGTACAGCCTACCAGGCCTCATCAACCAAGGGAGAGAAGGCCAGAGATAGTAGTACTTAACAGCTTCCTTCGACCGACTTCCTTCTTATGCTGAGCTTCTAGAAGCACAGTGCAATGCAACCTCAGCTGCACACACAATGCACCAAGCCCATGTTTGCTCAGGATAATATGAAATCTGCACATCTTGTGCTGTGAACAATTCAAGTTTGCCTTTGTAAGGTCAAATACACGCTCCTTTAATAATGCATTCAGGACACGCAGATCTTCTATCATTTCAAAATGGTATTAGCATTATGATGTGGATATGCACATCATGGATGTGGAACAGATGAGTTTATATCAGGAACTGTTCATATGCAGATATTATAGTGTCAACATTGTATTATATATTATGATGTGGATATGCACATGTGGCTGGGGAATAAATGGGTTCATATGACAAACTGAAAACACCAGGGAACAGGTGGTGTGGCATTTACAGGTTGAAGCATGCAGGAACATACATAGCACGCATTCAAGTGGACCAGCCGTGTGCAGCAGCCTGACATTCTGACATCCACACGTATGAACGTTCTGGAAGTCAAGCCACACAACACAAGTCTTATTTGTGTTGATCCATTCATCACATGGCCGTGTCTTTATTTAGCCTTTGCTTCTTTGCTGCTGGTTGATATTGAACCGTGTTCCTGTTCTCCAATTTCTGGTCGTCAGGTGCAAAGCAATGAAGCCCATCGCAGGTCTTCCTCCTCTAGCTCGTCTGTGTAGGAATGTATGGTTAATTATTGATGAGCTCATGGCTTGTACTTACCTTCCTGTTTAGGGGTTTAGCATGCGTCTGTACTTCCTGTTGGATCCTATTGTCGCTCACGTTGATATGTGTCGCCTGTGGGTGGTGACGATCCAGCGTGGTGTCATAACAAAGCCCTCGCTGCATTCGGAACGCACACCAGATGGGCTGTATGAATTGGGGAAATGGTGCGATGAGTCACTGCATTGGGTTTTTCTTCTTCTTTATAATGAATAGTGCCTGTGCATGTCTCGCTGCTGTGCCCGATAGCATTCAGTACTGGGTGTCATGGTTTCTTGTTTTTTGTGTGTGAAGCAATTGACTAATTGTCACATCGGAAAGAGTCATGCTTGGGTCTGGGAAAGTAGGCCTACCTGTATGGTGGCTCTGGTTCACAACGAATAGGACTGAGACCCAAAATACACGCAACAACAGCCAACCACACCGTGCTTACCATTGGTTGGTTTTTTGTTCTGTCAACACGGGGGATTCAGTTGGTGCTGAACATTACTAGGGTGTACCTCTTCTCTCAAAAACATAGCATCACATAAATGGATAGCGTCAAGTATACCATAGTGGTACTGTAGTAAGTGTACGTGTTGAAATCTCTCTGGCTCCAAGCTCCTTGGAACCCTGTCTTTGAAATGGCTGCTGCTCTGGTGGTGGAAAGTCCAAAATGGACAGAGTGGTTGGAAACCATGTCAAGCAGATGACTGACAGACAGTGCATAGTTATCATCTACACGCAGAATGCCACATGTTTTCCTGTAGTTATGGGAAGGCCCAGCTTCCCATGGCCCAAGTTCCCAAGTTCCCCTCTGGCCTCCATTGTTATGCCCTTCTGATGCTCACTGCTCCATCAACATCTACTGGTAACATTTCAACTTGAACAGCAACGACAGAAGCACATGGCAGGCATCGCTGTTGTTGTGAACCTTTTTTAAATCAATATGTTTAAAGAATACAAACCCATCCACCCACAACAGTTCAATCATCCCAGAGTCTTTTGTATTGTCTTATTTATCAATTTGTTCCATGTCCTTGGTCTGTTCTAATCATTTTGAAGTGATAACTGCAGTACCAAAAAAGTGAAAGATGACCCATTCCTCAGCATCATCTTAGTTTATTATCAACGTGTTGATGTCATCCATAAAGCAGACTTTAAAAGCAGACAATAGTGCCGGTTAGTAATTTGGGATGTGGACAATGCTTGGTACAATGTATGACATCACTGTAACTTGTATTGTTTCGGTTTCTCATTCTTTTTTAAAAAGTATCTGTTTTTAATGGTAGCCGGCTCCACTTCTTCACTTACAGATACATTATTTTCATGTTGTACAGTTTCCCTTGGAACCAAAAATGTAGTGTTTGCTTGCATATCACATTGCACATCATTTTTGTTTTCTCCAGGCTTGTTGATGACCGCTGTGTGGTCCAACCAGAGGCCGGAGACCTGGCCAATCCACCGAAAAAATTCAGAGGTGTGTGTGTGTGTGCGTGCGTGTGCACGTGTGTGTGCGCGTATGTGCGTGTTGTCATCTAATAGACGTCATATTGTCCAAGGCCCCATAAACACTCCTCCATGTTGTCCTACCAAAGCAGTGTTTCTCTTAATGTGTGCTTAACCTTCTAAAACTACTATGCCTGTAAGGCCAAACACTTTCATGCATATGCATGTTCGCTTTTTCTTCGGCTGGGATATGGGTGGTTGATTGTTATTGTTTTACACAATCATCACTGTTATTTTCTTTTTACGATTTCCAGCAGTTTGATCGTATCATGTATAAAGCACTTAATACAGCGACTGACAGAAATGGCCTTCTGTCCCCAGACTGCCTCTTCAAGGTGTGTCCCATGAATAGGTACTCAGCCCAGAAGCAGTTCTGGAAGGCCAAGCAGGGAAAACAAGGAAATACCAACACACAGGGAGACCTTTTCAAGAAATTACAGGTGCCACACCTCTCTGAGCACACACTTGTGTGCTCAATGTATACTACATTGTTCTTACTGGCTAAGTTTACACCCATTATTTGGAAGGGTGGCCTTTTAATATTATTTAGCAAAATATTTCTTGTTTTATTTCCCAGCATGCAGCAGAACTGGAGCAGAAGCAGAACGATTCGGAGAACAAGAAGCTCCTGGGGGAAGTGGTTAAATATAGTAGTGTGGTTCAGGTACATCTCCTTTATGACCCAAAACACGTGTCCTGTCAGTTTGGCTTAACTTCGCTAACTATGGGCTTTGCTTGTTTTTGTTTACCAAAGTTCTGTCCCTGCAATCCATTGTTTGTGCGTTGACACATAGATGTGCTGTAGCACATTGCAGAAATGCCTGCATTTGAACAAAGTATATTTCTAATGTAGAAGGTGGTAAAGTCTGGTATACCATGTCAGCGGTGTGCAGAAGACAGGACATTTCATAGTATCTTATTCATATTCAAGAGTATTCCCTATGAAAATGTGATATAAAACATCAGGTATATCTACAAATAGCTAGTTTATTGAATGGGGCTGAATGATTAAAAAACATATTGCGTTTAGATATTTTGATCGCGATATGATTCACCATTTTTGCATCCCGATTTTCACATTCACTGAAAAAACTGTTTTCCTATATCTGGAAACAGAAATTGTGGGCCAAAACATCTTTGCAGCACTACAGTACTTGTAATGGTGTTATTGTACATTTACACATTTGCCCATATAAAACACCAAATGTGTTGCTACTGCGAATTGGGTATTGCATATGGCTATGTTGTGATTTTACTAATATTTGGATTAATTGTTCAGCTCTATGCTTGAATGACCTCAAATGAACAGTGAACATCTACACTGCATATGAACAGTACCTATTGCCATCAGTTGGTGGCTAGCTGATGCTTGCAATGCATGACTCGGATGTGTACTATCAGTCCAAAAAGATGTTACATGTCCACCATAACCAAAAGCAGTTGATTTATATGAAGTGTATGTGTACAGCCTTACAAAACATGACCTTTCTTACAAAGCCAAGATGAATCTCTTGGATATAAAAAAAAAACAAAAAACTAAACCTTGGCCCTTTTAAAGTTGTCCAATGTGAACTCCTTGGCGCTTTTGTAGCTGCTGCACATCAAGAGCAACAAGTTCCTGACGGTGAACAAGCGTCTCCCAGCGCTGCTGGAGAAGAACGCCATGCGGGTGTCCCTGGACCCGGCAGGGAACGAGGGCTCCTGGTTCTACATCCAGCCCTTCTGGAAGCTCCGCAGCGAGGGGGACAACGTAGGTAGTTGGGGGGGTGGGGGTCACTCACTCACCACTGTAGACCCCACTTGTTGGAGCGCAAGCAGTTGCACTCAAAATGGAAGACGCTGGGCTCCCAATAGTTTTTTTATTTTGTAATGAATTCCGCGACCCGGCCCCGGATAAGCGGAAGCAAATGGATGAATTATGGCTTTGTATCAATTCTCCTTTCATCTCGGATAACTCCCATCCTCTCTCCAATTGAAAAGTGTTGAATAGCATTTAGTTTGCATTTGCATTGTAGCCAAGAAGTCTGATACTGTGGCCATGCCGATCTCCTGCCTCCTTTGTTGTGTAGATTCCTTTAGTTGTCTTGCAGCCTTGCAGACATGTCCACCCCACCCCCCAATAGTGTATTGCTAATTAACTTCTGCCTCTTCTGCCATGGCTGGATTCAGCCCTGGATAATCCTTAGCTCTCCACGATGGTCACACCCCTCAACTTTGTTTTGTGAGCAACATCAGACCTTAAAACCTTTGTTACTGCCCCCGATGTGAACGCTTCCCTCTAGGAATCAATGTCTCTCTGAAGATGCTTGGGTCAATTCTGCTTGTGTGTCTTCCCATTATCATGCTCCATTAAATCAAGTGTCCTACAAGACGTTATGTTTTCATCAGGAACTAATGCTTATCCCCTCCCCCACCAATGGGGATAAATTGTGCCATGCATAAAGCAAAGATTGTGTTGCTTATTTTTTTCCTGTCCTATATTTACATTTGTTATTTTTGTCCTCCTCTTTTGCTTTAGCTTCCTTTTAATTGAAGGTATTGCTCTTGTTTGTGCATGTGTTTTTTGTGTTCTCAAGCACTGACATGGACAATAGAATTTAGAAAGCATGGTTTTTATTGCATGCAGATGTTTAGGCTTCGGTGAGAGCTCTTATAAGACTATAGCACAGTTTCAACACGTTGAATGTCGTATGGAATGAATGGGCTCAATATTGACAGCTGCACTATAGGCTTGTTTGTGGCTGCATGGATGCAAGAATTCAGAGTTTGTGGACAGAACAATGAAGTAAAATGCCTGCGATGTAGCAACATCACTGGCTAATATCACATTGTTTGACTAGACCTGTTTGAACACCTTGGAGTGTCCAAACAGGTCTCACACTAAAAAAAACAGTGTGGTTTTCCTTGTTGTCAATGGTCTGCAGATAGAGAAATTTCCTTGCATGGGCACACTGTTGAGAACTTTCAAGTGTTGATGTTTCTGTCACTCTTCCTGCACCAATGTAATAATGATCCCCCGCCACGTCTCTTGGGTGTAAAAGTGTCTGTGCTTTGCTGGCAGGTGGTAGTTGGAGACAAGGTGGTCCTGATGCCAGTCAACGCAGGACAACCTCTCCATGCCAGCAACATTGAGCTGCTCGACAACCCTGGCTACAAGGAGGTTCTTTTATTTTATATATTGACACTGGGTCGAACAGAAAAGTACACAAATGAACATTGTAGACATAGACGGGGTACAAAACAAAACCAATAAATGTAATTAAATGTATGCCAGCATATATATAATATTCTTTTTTAATTTTCAAAATACCATTTTACACAGTCAACAACTGAGGGTCATTGTGTTTTTGTGTGATGGTATTTTGTGATATGATATCAGACTAAAACATTTTGATAGAATATTTCTCTCACATCATTTCAACCTCATTGTTTTAATTAAGGTGCCATATGTAACAGATTTACTGTGCAGAACATTTACTCACAGGAACTACTTTTCAGGAATTAAAAAGTGCCTTCAGCCTGTTACTGTCTGCGTTTCTAGATTAGGCAAATTTGTCTGCTGGAGAATGTAAAAGGGAACCTTTTAGTTCCTGCGACTAAAAGTTCTGGCTACTTTTGTTGGAAATGTGGCTAGTGTTATTAAAAAGTCCACATTATTATGAGTTTCTAATTTGTAAACAATATATATATTTCAAATATATATATTAGCTGATCAACAATAGAATCACAATAGTCACAATAGTATACTTGTATATACTTGTGTTTGCTCAGTGTCCTCAACCTGGCAAAGTGTGTGAGCTTCCATTTTAAGGCAGGCGGAACAACTCTCTAATAAATACACATTTTGAACTCTTTGTGTCATTGTTACATATAGCACATATTTCCATCATTGTTTCAATAAAGATACATTTTCATAACAAAACTGGCTATTGCCATAAGATGATGGATGTCTTGCTAATCATCTCTCCCATAGTAATCATCTTTTGAATCACTCCTAGGTGAATGCTGTCAACTGCAACACCAGCTGGAAGGTGGCCTTGTTCATGAAGTTCAGTGACTACAGAGAGGATGTGCTGAAGGGGGTATGTATGTAGTGCCCCTGCAGTCTCCCCACATCTTTTGAATGTACATTTAGTCATGCAGCAGATACTTTCATGTTAAGCTTACAATTGAGGCTGAATACAATCAAAGCATTAAAAAAAACTGAAAGAATCACAGAAGGTTTGTTGTTTTGTCTCTAATTCCATGCATCTCAATGCTCTCTGAATTACACAGCAGTGTCTACACTTCCAAATCTCTACAACAATGGCACAGCCCAATTGGGCTCTGTGTGCTCTGAACTGCTAGTGCACAATAATCAGGGAATAATAATCAGAAAAAAACGCAGGTGATGTATGACGATATGAATGTTTCATGGCTGTGGATGGCAGGGAGATGTGGTGCGGCTGTTCCATGCCGAGCAGGAGAAGTTCCTCACGGGTGACGAGTACAAGAAGAAGCAGCACGTCTTTCTGCGCACCACACTACGGCAGTCAGCCACCTCAGCCACCAGCTCCAAAGCACTCTGGGAAATAGAGGTACAACCCCACTGACCGCTATACTGAATACTAACAGGCCCCCCTATGGTGTTGAGTGTCCATTACAAGCCCTGAACCTGGACAAAAAGCAGTACTGATTGTGTTGTCGAAATAGTACTGAATTAGATTTCATTGTTGTATTAAATGTTTCATCATTGCCACTCCGGGTTCGTACACGAGACAGTCTTTGCGGCATATGTCTTATTAATCACATAGTCCAAAATCATAAATGTCCGATGGCACAAAATAGATGTTCAACACAAAGATGTTTAAACCCATGCAGGCGTCTGACATTCCTCTACATTTCTACGTAATTAAGGGAAATGGCCAAAAAGTTTATCATAAATTAAGCCCAGTGCCTAAATGTTTTTCCAATGCAGTTAGTGCATTATGACTCAACTGTTCCTCCCATGCACGGAGTGCATTATGACCAACTTGTTACGTCTGGACGTTCACAGACATTTACGTTACACTAGGGACTGATTACAACAGTCCACTGTTTTGCTTTATGTGTCTCACAGTTCTGGCTTTACTTCATGTGTTAGTTTTGAGAATGTTCTTGTTCAAAAGAAATGAAGAAGCCTAGCCTCTGACTTCATCTCCGGTATTTGTCTAAATTTTTCACAAACACAAAATTGGTGACAAGAAATCTATTTATCCCTACCATCACCCTCTCTCTTCCGAGCCCTACCAGGAGACCCACGAGTACCGCGGTCTCGCTGGATTTCCTTGTTCAACATGTATATTCTAGCTGCCACCTTGGAGGATGTATCCGAGGGCGGCGTGCACTGCTGTTGCACTGTTTAAGAGCAGAGGGACAACGTGTGTTCAGAACTCTCGGCTCCGCAACAACATTCACAGAGACTGTGGAGCTACTAAAAGGACATTTCGCTGCTCCACAGAGTGCCTTCCTCCATCGAACCATATACAAACGGCAGCAGCAATGCTTGTGGTAGTCAATGACAAAGTATGTGGTGGATCTACAGGGTTTGGCTGGCTTCTGCAAGTTTGGGGCGTCGCAGGACGAAATGGTGCGAGGCCAACTCATTGTATCTATGAACTGTGACAAGATTAGGGAAAATGATGACCTGACATTAGCAGTAACCTCAAACCTCAAAAGTGTTGATGGTTGGTGATGTCACTCTGCCCCTCCTCCTAGATACTGGAGCCAAAGTGTCCCTTCTTAACTTGGCGACTTATCCCGCACAAACCATTGGGGCCACTCATCACCACCCTGCGTGGCTATGACAACTCTGAGATTGACATTGTGGGCTTTCTTCATCTGCATGTAAGATATGGAGAGAAGACATTGACAGCCTTCAGGTTCAATGTTGCGTACTGCGGGACCAACCTTCTAGGCCTAGACCTCTTCAATGGCCTCGGTTTCACCTTGCTAGGCACCACTGGCTCGGAGATTCACACTGATCCCCTAGCAGCAATAGTGGCCAGCGCTGTTCAGCGGTGTAGGCTGCCTCGAGGTTTTCGCCCACCAGCCCCTGGTAGATCCGATGGTCACGCCTGTCATACAGCCCCTCCACTTCACTCCCCTGGCTCTCCGCAATGGCATCTCCTCCAGAGCATGCTCGATGACGACATCATCAAGCAGGTGAATTAATCGCACTAGATTTCCAAACTGGTGGTGGGGAAGAAAAATTCTTAAGGGCTGAGAATTTGCTGTGATACACAGCAGTGAACAAGGCAATCATCCCCAACAAGTATCCCCTGACAACTACAAAGGAACTCACTGCCCAGTTCCACGGGTCCACAGGTCTCACCGGTTTAAACTCCGCTCCCAGCTGTTTTAAAATAATCATGGCCTCCATCTTCGCCGGGATGACAGGTTGGCCATCTACCTTGATGACATTGTGGTTCACAGGGCCACCGTCAAGAGTCACAACAAGTGTTTTCGGTGCGATGACCAAGCACCACCTCACACTCAAAGGTGAGAAGTGTGTCTGCCACCCCAGCCATTGAGTTCCACCTCTCAGCTGATGGTACATACCCACTCCACTCGAACACGGTGGCCATCCTCAGCCGCTCTGGTGGCCTCCTTCCTGGGCATTGCGCCATATTACCTCCTTTTCCTGCCACAGTATTCGGCCACGACGAAAGCTCATGAAAAAAGAGCCCTGGCTCTGGACGCCTGCCTGCTTGGATGATGTGCGCCTCCTGAAGTCTCAGATCACCTCTCCACCGGTTCTAGCGCACTTTGCCCTGGCCAGCCCCACACTCATCACATACGATGCCTATGGCTAGGCTATCCGTGCAGTGGTGTCCCAGCTACAAGCCACAATCCCCAATGCACCTGCAGCCCCATGGCCTCATTCAGCTCCTCCACACACCCCTTCAAGAGACGGTGTCGCTGAAAGATCTCCCCGTCCTCTCTAAATTCTTGAGGCTTTGTTCGAGGCTCCTCCAAGGACACATGCAGGTAGTGGTCTAGTCTTATTATTTATTGTTACGTTTGGATCATGAAATGGCAGACAGAGCAGATGGTACTTGGCTAGCATGCTAGTGCTCCTCAAGTGTGTGTGCTGGTGGCTGATTTAACCTGGTGCACTGATTAGCTACTGCACCACAAGCGTACAGTTCCACATCCCCAGCCACCAAACAGATGCCACATACCCCCCAACACTGAATTGAGGCTGGGGCAATTTCCACAATTTCCCCCCCCCCCCCCCGGGGGGGGGGGGGGCTGC
>OMOU01000300.1:2350-14844 GCA_900312585.1 Malacocephalus occidentalis
ATCCAGCTACAGGGGCTAATATTCTTCTGTGAGGATAAGAATCCTGTGAAATCTGGTAAGACCTGCGGCCGCGTGTTTCCAGAGACAACTGCTGTGCAAATGCTACAGTAGTCAAAGTCAATGTCAAAGTGTGTTATTGTTACATGTACATCACAAAACAGGGCCATTCTCAACAGTGAAACATGGCAGGTGACAGAACACAGGAACTAGTGAATCCTTAGTCTACTATTATGTTGCCATGTTTTCCACGGAGATGAAAGACTACCCCCGGTCTAACCACCGGGGGGCAGCCACTCGAAACCTGTCATTCTGCCCCACCCCTACCTCGTCTCCCAGAAGGAGAGGCCAAGGGTCTGCCCAGTGACGTCGATCATGCATCACCTAGTCCATATCAACACAGACGCGACGTCTGGTTGTGTTCTCTGTCCCCTTCCCTTCAGCCTTTGCTCTGTCACGGCGATCTACCGGGATAGGACACCGGGTCAGTCCGTTGACCCCCCAGTCCTCTTCCCCTCCTCGCCGGACCCCACCAGCTGATCAACACTCCCTCCGGTTGTGTCCTTCAGCCTCGATCCTGCGCATTGTGTGATGGTAATTACCCGGTTATTAGACCCAAAAAGCTAAAGTTCATTGGGAGAGACACAGGCGAACCGGCCAACAGGCGAACCGGACCGCAATGAAAAGACTGAGCCGCCTTCCGGTCGATAACCACGCAATCGAGGTAGAGTTAGGTAGAAGTGTGTTATGATGGTATGCTTAGTCGTTTATTGATATTACCAAATTATATTGTAAACCTGTTTGATCCATGTATTAATTCTCAATCTGAACAGAGAGACCCGTGTTAGAGCTTATCAGAGCCCCTTTTTCATCCCTCACGGTCCCCTTCCACCTTTTATGACCTGGGTCTTTTGATCTTCCCCACGTGCTAGACCCCAGAGTTGTAAACGCAGTCTTATTTAGGCCACGCCAAACCAGCACTCCACTTATCACAACCAGGGACCCCAATCGCTGACTTAGGCCCGAATAACCACCAAATGTGTTATTGCCTTTGCATTCCCCACAGTCCCCTTCCCCCTTGTAGGATTCGTTGTTCCCCCTTCGGTAGTCATTTTATGTATACACACACGCACACACACACACACACACACACACACACTGCAGTTGTGCATTGCTTATCGTATGTAAGGGGACATTTACTTCATGCCATTTGCCAACTTGAATTTAATAAACATTCTTATATGATAACTGTTGTGGTTATTGTTTGGATGTTGTGTTGAAGTCAGCCTCTGTCGCGTAAAGAACTCCAATGCCTTCACTAGTCCTAGCTATTGATATAGTAATTATGAATCATAATTCTACTTTAATAGTTTGGTATAAGATATGAGACTGACTCCACTGTTTGGTTATTGGTCCCTGGTTCCAGGGTGCTGCCCCGTTATCATTCATTCAGATTAATACTTGTTTATTTTAATTAATACTTTTCTAGGATTGTTATTAATTATAAGCTGATAACAACAGTGTGAGTACATATGATATTGTCCCCTACAGCTCATATGGTAGTATTCTTGCTGTGGCAATCATATTGCGAGTACTATATCTTCCTACAGTGGTGATCTTGTCCGCGATCTCCCATTCCTGTGCAATGTAAAGTGAACAAGTGCAGTTGCCATTTGTAATCAATTTGGTGTGCCCTGACACTGAGGTACAGTAGTTATGGTTGCTTACTGATGTCCAGTGTTCTCCAGTCAATGCAATATAGCTTGTGCCAATTCCTCGGCTTTCTTTGCCTTTTCACTACTATGCAAATCACAAATTCTTGCAACAATAGTTCCCCTCGAAGGAGGCTTGGATGATGCCTGAGGTGATCTAGATAATGCCTTGTAGCCATGTAGCCCCTCGTCAATGTTGATGGGCCTACTGAACATTGCGATCCCTTTAGCGATTGCGTTGGTTAATTTACCTGTTGCTGCTTTGTTGAGAGACTTGCCCTGGATGCACTCTGCTAGCGTAGTCTGACGAACATGACTTGATCCCGACTGAGTGGCAGTGCTAGTGCTAGCAAGCACATGCTTCCCGAAGATCATACTTCAGACTTGTTGTGCTTCTGTGGCAGCTCATCACTGCAATATGTGCATATAACTTTAATTTTATCTAAAGTTCCATCTGGAAGCTTTTTAAATAGGAATTTTCAGTTCAACACACTGGGGGAAATCACCGGGGTTCAGTGCATTGCTGAGGTAGCAATGCGCCTAGTCACCCTGTGTTTTTATTTCGGTAAAATAAAACCCTGCCTGCATTTGTGTTGTTCTGGCATTCTGTCCATCACACTGGCTTTTGCTTTTTTTAAATAGAACCAGATCATGCAAGGATGGGCAAGGCAAGCCCCGTGAGCACAAGCCTGTTACAGTCTGTCCAGTCAGTCTCTGTCCCCCACAAATTAGAAGGATATTGAATAATCAGATATTCATATTCATTGATCGCCAACATGATTAAAAAGGCGATCAACAGTATGTCTAGTGGTGCATACCAGCTCATGAGACGGAAGCCATTGGGCAGTACCATCATCTCTGTAAAGATATCATTTGTTCAATATTTCTACACAATTGGAATTGCAAAGTACCCTGCCTAAACACATTTCAACTACATGTCATGTTTCAAAATCTCCCCAATGGATATAACGTTAAAATAGCTGTTTAGAAACGTATCTCGCTAGCTCTACAATCAGATTGTGTACACCTTACGTCTGATTTTAGAAATGTGACAAATGTCATAGAATACTATGTTGACTATCATATACGATTTCTGATATTGTGACATAAAAAAATGTATGAGCAATGAGTGTATATAGATGTATATTGTATGTATTAATGAGTATGTATATTTAGTGTATCTACTATGTATTAAAGTTCCCATATTATAGAAAAACTGCCCCCTCCCTCATATGTAACTCCACCCATGGCTTGGAAACTACCTTCCCCAATAATTTTGTCCTATCTGATCTTTGACTGTAAGACCCTCTGGACATGGGCTCATGGAATACCACTGGAAAAATCAATAACCCACCACTATCGACAACACTGACAGAGGACCTGCATAGCCTCAGGCTACTACGCGGACAAGGCCTCACCACCACCACGCCATTTGACTTGGTCGCCCAGGTGAGGAGACGCAATCAGTGCGAGAGAAGGCGGAAGAGAGACAAGCAGTTGGGAGTTTGCTTCAGGCTAACCTAGCTGACCAGCGCTCCTGTCAGTCCTATTAGCCAACGTGTGCTCCCTGGACAACAAACTGGACTACCTAAGACTCCAACTAACCACCAAGTCTGAAACTGCTCCGTTGTGGAAACGTGGCTGCACAACATTCCTGACACAGCCATCCAGCTACAGGGGCTAATATTCTTCTGTGAGGATAAGAATCCTGTGAAATCTGGTAAGACCTGCGGCCGCGTGTTTCCAGAGACAACTGCTGTGCAAATGCTACAGTAGTCAAAGTCAATGTCAAAGTGTGTTATTGTTACATGTACATCACAAAACAGGGCCATTCTCAACAGTGAAACATGGCAGGTGACAGAACACAGGAACTAGGCAAAAAATAACAAGAAGAGAAAAAATAGAGAGAGAGAGAGAAAAAAAATGGCACAATATACATAATGAAGATAACACAATACATATAATTGTACCTGTTCACAATAATAAAGATACAAAATATAAACACATCAGCTGTTCTCGGGTTAATAGCAGAAATATGGCATATGGCATGGAAGAGCAGAAATATACATATTACATGACATAAAATAAATAATGTTATGAATGCTATAGATGAGAAGGCTGATGGCCTGGGGGAGACTGCCAGATTGCTTTTGAGTCTGGTAGTCCATGCCTGAATGCTCTGATAACGTCTACCAGACGGCAGCAGTGTGATCAGTCCATAGCCTGGGTGACTGTCCTCAATGATTTTCAGTGCTTTACTAAGGCGTCCTCAGTATAGAGGAGGTGAGACGACCCATTCTCACCACCTGGGGTCTGCAAATGGAGTTGGTAAACCCCAGGATCCTGAGCTTTGGAACGAGCTTAGCAGCCACAATGTTGTTAAATGCTGAGCTATAATCTACAAATAGCATTCTTGCGTACGTGCTTTTTCTTATTGAGGTGGGAGAGAGCGGTGTGTACTGTCAGGGCGATGGTGTCGACAGTATGCAAATTGAAAGGGGTCCAAGATGACAGGAAGGGTGGAGCAGGTGTGGGTTCTGACTAGCCGCTCGAAGCACTTGATGATGATGGAGGTCAGTGATACAAGGTGGTAGTCATTCAATCAACCCACTGTTCACTGCGGCTAGATTCTAGTGGTGAAATGCAAGTTTTGAGGTGTTGCAGACAATCCAACCTCCACCCCCCTCATTCATTCAATTTCAATTCAATTCATTCAAAAGTATCAGTGGTATGATCAGAATTGAATATATGGAGCATTATCTGATGCTATCTGAGGTTGAGGTTTGAATATTTGGTAAATTGTATTAAATTGTATTAACCTTATAAATAGTTTTTTAGGCAATTTTATGTCTCTTTTTGTCTCATCACACTAAATAGCGGCATCGCTGTGATGTCCTGCTACACGGAGGATGTACTATAGGGGTACAAGATCTGTAGTGGAAAAGGATCGGGTCCAAGTCGAGTTGAACCGGTACTATGCAGTGGCTTCCTAAGCCCAGCCCCCTTTTGCTCTGTCCTCCAATAAAAGTTTCGCAAGATTGGAGTCCTGAAGAACCTTTGTCAACTTTCTTCTCTTTTCATATTACGTGCGAGGCTCATCTGCGTTGAGCTTTGTTAAACTAGGCTTGCTCATCTGTGTGAATATGTGTCTAGGGGACCCGTAAAAGCGACACTCGATACCCTGACCGTGTGGAAGGTGGAAGGTTTTTTGTTCCTTTCCCAAAACCAAAACAGCGGAGTAGACCTCATCTGAACACATCAACCATCACCAAGGACAACTGTGTCTGTTCAAAGGTAATATTACTACGTAATGTCACATTACATCAGTGTAACAACAACATTGTATATAGCCACATCTTAATTTATCTAATGTTAGCAAAATGTGAGCTACCTGCGGGTTGAGGGCTATATCAAGAGAAGTTTGCCTAGCATCAGATCACCAACGTCAGACAGATTTGCTTCCTCCTTATTTCTGTGGTAACGTTAAAGCAGCGTTTCTCAAACTGTGGGGCGCGCCCCCTATGGGGTCGCAGAGGCTTGCGAGGGGGGGCGTGAGATCCTGGGTGTGTTTTTTTTTTCAGGTCAGAACATGTTGCATGCGGAACTAATGTTTTGGCCTCAGAGCACCTCAAACTCATTTTAGTGACGTACAACAAACAAATGTGATTTCATGGTGATTTCTCACTTGACTTGTCAAGTGTCGGTTTGAAGACAGAGAATGGATGTGGAAGTATCTTACTCTGGCCAAAAGAAAAACCAAAACTAACAAGAAAGTGTCGGCTGATGTGAACGATGATTCACCACCAAAATCCAAGACTAGAAGATATGACGAGGCAGATCTCAGTCTTGGATTCACAGCGAATGTGGTAGGAGATGAAGAGAGACTATGTGGCAAGGCATCCAGGCCATCACAGACTACAAACCAACCAACTCCACACCACCATCCTGCTTCCTTCCTGGATGAGCTGAATACCTTCTACGCTCGCTACGAGTGGGACAACCATGATGGGGCCATCAGGCCTGTACTTCCTGTGGACCACCAGCTACTAACACTCTCCCCCTCCAATGTAGGTGCGGCACTGAGCAGGGTGTAACCACAGAAGGCCGCCGGCCCTGATCGGGCGCGGTCCGGTGCTCAGGGCCTGCGCCATGCAGCAGACTGAGGTCTTCAAAACCACCTCCATTGTGCCGGTGCCCAAACACTCCACCGCCACGAGCCTTAATGACTTCCGACCTGTTGCACTCACCCCCATAATCACCAAGTGCTTCGAGAGGCTGGTCTTGGCTCACCTCAAAACCTGCCTACCACCCACACTCGACCCCTTCCAATTCGCCTACCGCCAGAACAGGAGAATGGAGGATGCCATATCCTCGGTGCTACACTTCACTCTCTCCCACCTGGACAACAAGAACACCTACGTGAGAATGCTGTTCATCGACTTCAACTCAGCATTCAACACCATCATCCTCTCCAAGCTGATATCCAAACTCCTTCAGCTGGGTATCAACACCTCCCTCTGCAACTGCAACACTCCCCAATCCATATCAATGGAATGGAGGTTGAGCGTGTCACCAGCTTCATGTTCCTGGGTGTTCACATCTCTGAGGACCTCTCTTGGTCCCTCAAGTCCTACGCCCTGGTCAAGAAGGCTCACCAGCGCCTCTTCTTCCTGAGGAGACTGAAGAAGTTACATCTCTCCAGTCAGATCCAACTTCTACCACTGCACCATCGATATCATCCTGACCAACTGCATCACAGTCTGGTATGACAACTGCACTGCCTCGGACAGGACAGCACTGCAGAGAGTTGTGAAAATGGCCCAACGCATCACCAGCTGCTCCCTCCACACCATCGAGGCTGTCCAGCATAAGCACCGCCTGCGAAGGGCACGCAGCATTGGCAAGGACAGCTCCCATCCCAGTCACAAACTCTTTAACGTCCTACCCTCCGGGAGGTTCTACAGATCCCTCCGGACCAGCAGATTCAGAGACAGCTTTTTCCCGAGGTCCGTCACTCTTCTGAACTCTTCACCCTGGTGAGTCCCCCCACCCGGACATCTGCACATTTGCACTACACCTACTCCCTCTCCCTACACCGTCACCCCCTCCTGAACTGCACATTGACCTCAGCACCACTGTCAGACTTGGACATTTGCACTACCCTGCATACTGTATATCACTGTACATCACTTTATATACCCTGTACTGTATATACTCCACTTTACTCTCTGTGTATTCTCTGCAGATCCCACATTTGCACATTGACTCTGGACCCGCCAGACATTCACACGTCGACTCCGGACCCGGACATTTGCACTGCTCCCCGTATATAACCTGCTGTACACCCCAGTGTATATGCGCTACTGCGCATACCTCTGTCCATACTTGCATACCTCTATATTTATGAACATATAATTATATCCACTGTATATAACTATATATTCCGTATATTCTATGTTCTGTATATTCTCATGCACTGTAGATTCTCTGCAGGTCCTACATTTGCACCTTGACCCTGGACCTGTCAGACACTTGCACTGCTCCCCGTATGTATATACCCCGCTGTACACCCCAGTGTATACGCACTACAAAGTATACCTCTGTCCATACTGTACATACCTCAATGTATAGCAATGTATATCTCTGCCTATACTGTACATACTTCAATGTATAGCGTACACCATATATATATTTATGTAGACATACCTATATGCACTCCGCAGATTCCACATATTCCCTGTGGATTGTGTACATTCTCTGTAGATTGTGCTCACACCGCTACTGTTCTCTGTTCTACTGTTGCACTTCTGCTACTACTTTTGCACTTCTGGTGCATTTCGTTGTACTAGTATGCGTACTCTGTGCAATGACAATAAAGTTGAATCCAATCTAATAAAAAAAATCGAATCTAAATTGATGAGACCCTTAGAGACCGTACACTCTAGTCACATCAGCAAGCCCCTCGAGTTTTTCATGGGGAAACTGAATACCGGAAAGAGGAAAAAAAAAAAAAAGCGTGTAAGCAACAAAGCACAACTGGCGTCCTATAAGGTTGCATACAGAATTGTGTGGTGCAAGAAACCACACACGATAGCAGAGGAGCTCATACTACCCGCTGCTCTGGATATGGTGTAAATTATGATAGATGAAAAAAGCGCTGCTAAATTGAAATCTGTCCCCCTGTCCAATGACACCGTCGAAAGGAGTCTATGCGATATTTCACAGGACCTTCGAAGATCAACTCATAGAAAAACAGAGACACCTGTTTTGCCTTGCAAGTGGATGAGGCTACTGATAGCAATAAGACTGGCTGCTTATTGCGTACAATCGCAATGTCACATCAGAGTCGCTCAATGAGGATTTCGGGTTTTCCAAGTATGTCACAAAGAGAGCAACCGCTGACAAGCTCTTCAGTATCATTGACGGTTACCTAACAGACCACGGGCTGAACTGCGTGAGTGTTTGCACAGATGGAGCACAGACCATGGCAGGAAACAATAAGGGAGTGCGTGCACTAATCCAGAGGGTCTCACCAAATGCACAGTGGACACACTGTATCATACATAGAGAAGCGCTGGCAATGAGGCAGATTTAATAATAATAATAATTATCAAACGGACAACCCCCGTCTTTATTTGTTGCGGTTCACACCATGCATGCACACACGTGCACGGCGGCCGTCCCAACCCACCCCCCACACACACACACGCTTATAGCTGTCACCGTGAAATTGGTCCTCCACTTTTAACCCATCCTGGCTCATCTTCCTCCGCGGTCAAGCCAGGAGCGGTGGGCAGTTAGTGCAGCACCCGGGGACCACCTCATTCCAACTGCCGCTGGTCAGGCGACGGTCTTCTTCCATGTTTTTTATGGGGGTTATATATACAGTATATATATATATGGAGGAACCCCAGATGAGTCCGGAACTAAACACTGTTTTGATCAAGATAAGACCCCCGAAAGCACGACTATTCTCTCTGCTGTGTGAGGAGATGGGAGCTGGACACTCAGCTGTGTTGTTGCACAGCAAAGCATGATGGTTCTCACGAGGTAAAGTGTTATAGCGAGTGTTTGAGCTCTGAGAGGAAATTCAGATGTTTCTGGAGAAGGAACATATCAATGAACTTCCTGGCACGTTTACTGATGAACAATTTATGATAAAACTCACCTTCTGTTGCCGCTTCTTTTAAGATTAAGTTTAATTTAAGTATTTCGCTGCTTTCCAAGTTTTCTTTCTATGCTAACTTAAGTTCACTACTTCATACATTCATCAGCATGAAGATTGTGGATTTCTGTTTTTACGTTACAGACTTACACTCTCTGCCAATCAGCTATCAGGGGGTAATGTTAGCTGCCCGTCAGCTGTTAACATCCGCAGCCCAGCTGTCAAGCTATCACTGCTAGCTAGCAGGATTCCTTCTTCTCGGATTTCTTCATCCCTCGATGCTTGGATTATTCCCAACTGGATTGATACCTGGACTGTCCGTGACTTCTCTCCTACTCCTGTCATTGCACTGCCGGCTGCTGCTGTCTGAGGCCGGGCTTCTCGTTCTCGGCTCGTAGCTTGCTGGCTATCTGCTGCTGCTGTGGTGTTCAAATACTCCTCTCTCGTTCTTCGGAGGTTTTCATGTACAGCTGCACCTATCTGTCTGGAAGTTATCAAATCACTTGGACTCTTACAACAGCCCCGCTATATACACAGATCATCCCGACATACGTTTATTCACTCGGATTCTACTAATGCTATTCCTGTAATATCATCCGCTGTGCACTTCTGTGTTGCACGTTGATGTCATCACAACATGCATCACGTGCGCCCTAGCTGCCTGAAGCCATTGGTCTGTGCTGACAGTATCACTCCTCCCATCCTGCCTGTCTTCTCTACAGCTTGCTTCATGCTGCTCAACACTCACTCTCAAAATAATAAAGCACTACTTATCTACGACATTATCACTGACAGAGAACTTGATTTTCTATGTCTAACAGAGACATGTCAAAATCAGCAGGACTTTCTAATACTCAACCAAGCTACTCCCCCTGGATATGTGTACCTTCAGAAACCCCGCTCCATAGGCCGTGGCGGTGAGCTGGCTGTCATCCACTGAGCTGACATCAAGGAAATTACTGTACCAAATATAACATCTTTTGAGTGTATCATATTCTCACTCTCTGGGTCTCCTCAACTCCAGATTGTCCTCATTTACCGCCCCCCCAAAGGCCTCCACCACCTTCATGTCTGAACTTACTGAGCTACTGACCTCTATCTGCTCACAAGTCTCCATCTACCCTCCTAGTGGGAGACTTCAATATCTATGTGGACTCCTCCAGTTGCAGCTTCGCCGCTGAATTCCTGTCACTGTTGGACTGCTTTAACATCACGCAGCATGTCCAACCTAGTCTGCTCCCCTGGTACCCCCCCCCTCTCATCTGCAGTGCCTGGACCTGGCAGTATCGGATCACCATGCCATCCTCTTCACCGTCCCTGCCCCCCTACCCATGCGGCGCCCCAGATGTCAGTGAGTGCACCAAATCTATCTGACCTGCTTGCGACCCATATGGCCCTGGTTCCCCCTGACACCTCGCCGGATGGCCTAGTCGCCCACTATAACGCTGCCCTATCCAGTAGCCTGGACTCTCTGGCCCCACTCAAATCCCGGACTGTCTGCTATACCCGCCCCACACCCCGGTTCACCACCGACCTTCGCACCTTGAAGGCCACAGGCCATCGGTTGGAGAGGCTCTAAAAGCGAACTGGTCTCACCATTCACCGTTTGGCCTTTGAGGACCATGTGAGGTCCTACAAGGAGGAACTCTCCAAAACCAAAAAATAAAATACTACTCCACCCTTATTAGCTCACAGCCAAACAACCCCAGAACACTATTCAAAGTTCAAAGTTCAAAGTTCCTTTATTTGTCAAATGTGCTATATTGACATACAGCACGGATTAAATTACATGTCTCTCAGGCCCACGGTGCAACAGGTCACCACCATTAACCGTCTGCTCCGCCCCCTTGCTGCCTCCCACACTGCCGACGCCCCTAACCTCTGCTCCAAGTTCCTGGACTTTTTCCAGGCTAAAGTGGACACCATTCACCAACAACTCCTGGTGCCTGCCCCCTCTCCTTCCAATGTGTACCTGACACTGGGCAGTGTGCCCTCACCAGCCCCCTCCAGCCCCAATGCTCTCTCTTCCTTCTCCCCAGTTGATGCTCCACTAGTCTCGAGGATGGTAACCAAAGCCAAAGCTGCCACCTGTCCCCTGGACCCTATGCCAACGCCACTGGTGAAAGCCTGCCTTCCTACCCTCTGCCACTCTATCACAGACATAATCAACTCCTCCCTAGTATCTGGTACAATACACCCCAGTTTCAAAACCGCCTCCATCACTCCCATCCTAAAGAAGCCTGGTCTGGACCCCTACGATCTTAACAACATCTCCAACCTTCCACTCATGGTTTCAATCATATCTGTCAAACAGAACTCAGTTTGTCAGCATCAACAGTTCCACCTCCACCCCAGTCAACCATGGCATCCCTCACGGCTCTGTGCTCTTCATTTACCTGCTCCCCCTCGGCCAGATCATACGTCACCATGGACTCAACTTCCGCTGCTACGCTGATGATACCCAGCTTTATCTCAGCACCTCACCATCCACTCAGCTCCCCCCACAGTCTCCCCCCAACTGCCTCCATGCCATAAAAACCTGGATGACAACTAACCTACTGAAACTTGCCATTGCTGCCACTGTGCTGGTTATTGGTTGGGGCTCCACTTTCTTGCCCCTGGGTTTGTGCCACTCCTGAGGTAACTAACCCTGACAGGTTGATGGCACCTATTAAGGTCTGCCCTCAATCTGTTTTGATCTCCAAAGATCACCCCAGAGGTTCTACAGGAACGAGAAACTAGGTCAGCACCATGATATGTACTGCTGCCTGCTGCACCAACTATGTGTAAGTTCAAACTTAGCCTAGTTATAATGTAAATGATTACCAAGTTATGATTTATTCCTCAATAAGACAAAACAAAAAACAGAGCTCATGGTTGTGGCCCCCAAGCTGCTGCTCTGGAAGGTTGGAGATCTCCTCCTCCACGTCAACGGCTGTTCCATCACAAGTCCGCAACCTGGGTGTTATCATTGACTCTACCCTCTCCTTCCAGTCTCACATCAAATCCATCACCAAGTCCACCTTCTATCACCTCAAAAATATCTCCCGTCTCCGGCCCTCACTCACTCCGTGGCAGAAACCCTCATCCATGCATTTATTACCTCCCGGTTGGACTACTGCAATGGAGTCCTGTCTGGGGTTTCCAGCAAAGCCCTGGACAGGCTCCAGTATGTACAGAACTCAGCTGCCAGGGTTCTCACTCACACCAAGCCCTGGCAGCACATCACCCTCATCCACCTCCACTGGCTCCCGGTCAAGTTCCGCATCTCCTACAAACTCCTCATCCTCACATACAAATCCCTTCACGCTCTCGCCCCACAATACCTGTCTGACCTCCTCCACCAACACACTCCATCCCGGAACCTGCGGTCCTCAGACATGGGTCTGCTGTCCATCCCCCGTACCAGACTACGGACTTTCGGGGACAGAGCCTTCAGCGTGGCAGCCCCCACCCTTTGGAACTCTCTCCCTCCTGTAATCCGTAATGCCCCGACCCTGGACACTTGCACAGCCCTCAAGACCCACCTTTCACCACAGCCTTTCCCCATTCGTTAGTTTTAGTTAGTTCAGCTATTACCTTATTTTGTTTGTTTTGCCCCTCTCTCCCTTAACCCCCCG
>OMOU01000304.1:0-15054 GCA_900312585.1 Malacocephalus occidentalis
CTCCCTCACTGTATATACCCTGCTGTACACCCCAGTGTGCAAGCACCACTGAGTATACATTTGTCCATACTGTACATACCTCAATGTATATCTCTGCCTATACTGTCAATACTCAATGTATAGCGTACATGTATATATATATTTATTCAGTCATTTAACTGCTCTACTGTCGCACTTTTGCTACTACCTTTGCACTTCTGGTTGGATGCTAACTGTATTTCGTTGTATTCTGTGCATGTGTACTCACATGCACAGAAAAAGGTGACGATTCAGCACTGCAAGCAGGTACAATTTCCTTTGAAAATATTGAATGAGCTAGCTCCCATAATGTCTATAAGTAGTGTGTTCTATAGCCTTGGGGCATAATTGACAAAGGCTGCACTTTATAAGGAAGCACACCTTAAAGTTGATTCTAAAATGGAAGCTAAAAGTGGACTAATGTGCTCTCTCCTCCTGGTTGTAGTTAATAGCCAAGCTGCAGAGTTGTAGATGAGCTGAAGTCTTTCTTTTTTTTTTTTCCAGGAGGCCAGTAAAAAGTGCATGACAATAGTCAAGTCGGTTTTAAATAAAGGCATGAATCCGTTTAGAAATGGCCATACTTTAACTATATTTCTAAGATTAAAAAAAGATATCTTTGTCAACTTGTTGAATTGATGGTTAGATCTGAAGATAAGACCTCTGATTTAATCCAGGGAGTTAATTTCCCCACATTATTAAACCGTATTTATTTTTGTTTTGCGGCCGATTTGTAGGATTTCAGTTTTGTCCTCATTTAACTTTAGGAAATTATTTGTCATGTGGTAGTATAGAGGAACGGGGGGAAAAGGACCCAAACGCAGGCAGCAAGGTAACCTCAAATGATCTTTAATAAATAAAAACTAAACGCGCAGAGATCCAAAAACGTAAACATATCATAGCTGGAACACAGAAACACGACAATCAGGATGCCACATCAAATGACAACAACCTGACAAAGAACACAAGATTGGGGCAGGTATACATAGGGAGAAAACTAATGAGACCCCCCTACCATGATATGGTGGCGATTCTTTGGGGGGGCCTTTAACATACCTCTTTATGAAATACAACTGTAATTCCCATCATTACTCATTAGTGGCGCTGTTAGACTCGTGTTTTATTCCCCTCTCTGCTGAACCATCCAGAAATGGACTCTAAAAGTGAGGTTGCCCAGTGAAAGAACATGGCAGCCGGGAGTTGGCCTCCGTAGCAAACTGTAGAGACACGCACGCGCACACACGCGCGCATTACAATGATTACCATAATTAATTTAGCAGATGCTTTATTTCCATTCTTACTCATCGATGCCTACAGATAAACAACTTTCTAACCAATTACTGTTCAATTTTCACAATGCTTTTTGGCAATTCGTTTTTATGAATAAAGTGTATTTATGTCCCTTGCTTATGTGGTTGAAAACATGTCGTACACTAATATACAGTATTCATTCACTGTTTTATTATGAGAAGAGAATCATGTTTACATCAGTAATTTGTAAAAAGGTTGACACATGGACGGTCACAGAGCTATTAGGTTTGTTCATTTTGACGTTTGACAGTTAGGGTTAGGGTTGAGAATGGAGCACAACTGAACTGAGACTGTGACACTCAGACTGTGAGTGGCATTACTCTTTTAAAACATTATAACGTATAATGTTTAAAGTGT
Source organism: Malacocephalus occidentalis (assembly GCA_900312585.1). Lineage (NCBI taxonomy): Eukaryota > Metazoa > Chordata > Actinopteri > Gadiformes > Macrouridae > Malacocephalus > Malacocephalus occidentalis. The sequence continues at coordinate 1,684 of OMOU01000304.1, forward strand.
AATATTGTCAAGGTCTGTTGTTTCCTCTTTTCTTTTTAATTTGAAAATGTGTGTTGTTGTTTTAATAAAGTGAGTAAACTTCAAACCACCAAAGGATGCTAATTTTTATGTTTTAGGTTGTCGCTATATCTGTATCAACCCATTGCATCTCGGGGTTGTGTTTGTCACGGTGAGAACTGTGACCCACAAAGGACTATGAATTATAAATAAACTTTCAAACTGGCACGTGGACAACACAAAACGTCGATATGCATTGGGTTGATTTACGATCCCTTAGTATGAGCATCTCATTGCATTACTTTGTTGTACACTTTTCCCAACAAAAGCATTTGTTAATCAAATTAACAGAGTAAATAATGGCCGGAGAAGGGACATTGTGGAAGATGTGGTTAATGGTATCCAGCGCCACCTCAGGTCAGAGCAGAACAGCCACTGCGACTCAAAGCGCGCGCGTGAACAGACGGAAAGCGCACCCCCGCCGCCCACCAGTCAACGAGCTCGAGGTCTCCGCGACTGCGTCACATGGTTGGCAGCAGCCGCCGTCCTTCCTTTCCTGTTGAGACCTGGTGGTACAGTTCAATCTTTTGTCCAAGCGAGGACTACTGTGTCGTAGTTTTGGGATATAGCCGCTTGTGCCAGCTTGGATTTTTTTTCACTTCATTTTGTCATCTCAACGTGTTATTCGGTCTGCTGGATCCATTGGAAACACACCATGGGCTGCGCCGGTTTCACCTGCTCTAAACACTCTCTGTGTGCTCTTAACATTCTCTATGTTGTGAGTGTCCCTGCTAGACATTGGCCATATTGTGTATATTTATACAGTATAGGACGACACGTTTGGCTGTCGATTGTGTGGGTTGATGTTTTATTATGTTTATGACATAGGAATGCCGTTTAGGAAAATATACAGCGGTTATCTACTGTGAACAACACGGTTAGGACGCACAGCGCTAAATCAATAATGAAGGACGGTTCATTTTCTGGAAACTGATGCGGTGGCATACGTTATCATACGATTGCAAATACAACGCTATAGTTTAATGTGTATTATTTGGGTAGCATAGGGCAAAGTGGCGTCGGTCCATTCAATTATGCCCTTTCTGCGTCCTCAGGAATTATCTGGAGGCTAACGTATTTGTTTGAGCTTTGCCCATGATTCCTTGTCTAATCTATGAAGAAATACAAATCAATGGGCGTGTGCACCCGAACAAACCGCGTGTATTAGCGACATAGTGTGTCAGTGTTAAATGTGTCAGTGGCATGACTCTAGCCATGATGTTAAACAAAGATGTACCTTATTCAATCGTTAAGTCTACATAAAACCCCAAGTACACAGAGGTGTGTTGTGTAATTGGTACGGCCAGATATCCATTCATCTTAAGATAGCAGGCAGGTGCACTCATTGCAACCTATAACCGCTTATATGCATGACGTCACTTCTGGTTAGATTAAACTGCATTTTGTTGTTGTATATTATGTCATATAATTACAATAATGTTGAATATAATCAAATCAATTTTTTTTCTGTGTGAAGAAGTGTGGAGTGGGATATTGTTAGGGTTAGAGTGTTGGACTCTGAGGACCAAAAGGCACTGAGTTCAAACCCCAGCAGTGGCTTCAACTGTGGAGACTTCCTTGAGCTAGATGGCCTGCTTAACCCAACGGGTTCCTTAATGACCCTAGTCATGTGTCCATTGGAAGCGCCCTGCCTGTTTGAAACAGGCTGATTGTGTGGTCTCTGGTATTATTTGGAACCCTTCACCCAACATTTTGACACAGAACTTTCTTGGCTTCTCAGCAATACACAAGCCAATGTGAATGTGAATGTTGATCGAGTGGCCAGTTGTCAGGAAATTATAAGGATAGTCACAGGGACAATAACTCAGGAGGTAGAGCAGTTGTTTGGCAACTGGGAGATTACTGGTTTGATTACGGCCCAGCAATGGCTCCTAGCTATATGTCAAGGCGTCCCTGAGCAAGACACTTAACCCCACCCCGGGTGAATTTGACACAATGTAAAATGCAAGCCATTTACATACAGAAATTCCACTAATTATAGTTGGATGTGGATATGAACTCTCTGTGGAACACTCTCTCTTTGGATAAAAAAATGCATTTCGTTGTACTGGTATGTGTACTGCAATGACAATAACTTCAATAAAGTTGAATCTAATCTAATCTAAAAAAGCATCTTCTAAATGACTTGACTAAATGACTAAATGTGTGTGTTGTGTTGCAGATGGTGAGCCTATTGATGATCTGTATCGCAGCATGGGGGAAGTGGTTCGGCCTAGTGTCCAGTTTCCAGGTGGTGGGTGGAGTCATTGGTGTGGGGGTCTTCCTGTTCTTTGTGGCCCTGGCCGGCCTCATTGGGGCCATGAAACATCACCAAGTCCTCCTCTTCTTTGTATCCTTACACTGTACTTTACAAAATACCCAACCCAAACCCTAGTTCTCTCCCAGCCAAAAGTACAAAAACAAAATGACCCATGTGTACATATTTTTTAACAATGTAATCTTACATAAACCTGCACTATTTAAGCTTTCCCATTATTAACTTCTTGTGGCTTGAGGTATAGCTATTGCATTTGGGGGGAGGGCTATATCTCAAAATCTTTTTTGAAAGCTATTATGAACTGATGAGGAAATTACTTAATATCACTTTATGACACCTGAAAATGTTCTTAGTAGTGTGTTCTGTCCATTATAATGATAGGCCTGATACTTAAGTTTACAATACAAGTATTGATATGTAATATCAAAAATCATGTCAAGAAGACAAACAAAATAATTAAAGATGAAAATATAATCTTTTGACTTTTAGTATGCTATATTTTCATTTAAATATTATGACTGTAGTTTATACTACAGCAGTATACACTCCAACCCCTGCAGTTCCTGTCATTCTTCCACTCAAAATGTAATCACTACACAGTATAACTACCTCACCACAATCCCCTAGCTACCTCACCACAATCATCTCGCCACCTCACCGCAATCACCTAGCCACCTCACCGCAATCACCTAGCTACCTGACCACAATCCCGTAGCTACCTGACCACAATCCCCTAGTTACCTGACCACAATCGCCTAGACACTTGACCACAATCACCAATCCACCTGACCATAATCACCTAACTATCTCACCACAATCACCTAGCTACCTCACCACAATCATCTAGCTACTTCACCACAAACCCTAGCCGCCTCACCACAATCCCCTAGCTACCTCACCACAATCCCCTAGCCACCTCACCACAATCACCTCCTTTTGTTGGCTAGAATCAACCCCCCCTCACCTATGCCACTGTACCCTCCACTCATGAAGCTTTCCCCATTGTAAAAAAATCGGACATGCACCCAGATACCCGCATCTGCTTCAGACCCATTTCAAACATTCAGACTTTCTGTCATTCCAGCTCAGCTCCAAGCAACTATATGAAACGTTCCAGTCTGGCTTTCGAACATCATCCTTTTCTCCTCCGATTCCTTCTGCTAGACCTCACTGCATCGCCATCCACTGCAGGTCTGATTCTAGCCCATTAACCCCATAAGAGGGGGGACCCCGTCCTCCTTAGGTGCCCCTTAGGTGACATCATACACCAGGGACAGCGGTTCCACTGCTATGCTGATGGCATTAGCCCTTCATTTCCACCAACACCATCAGTTCTGCCACGATTACCACCCTCACAAGCTGCCTCTTTGTAATATATACTGGATGAACATCAACCTCCTCAAGGTCAACTGCGATGAATCCAAAATGCTTCCCAAATCCCTCCTCCAAGAAGTCCTTACACAACCATGCTCAGAATATGGATGAATACTTTTGGATCCTGCCCTGTCCTGCAAGCCACATATCAACCACATCACCAGCATGTCCCTTTTATATAATGTTCTTGCATGCACTTTAGAACTGTTTTCTGTGTAGCCTAGTGTAGCAAAGTCTCTTCTGCCTCAATGCCACTGACTTGTGGCTAGTATGGGTTGTTTCGGAGAGTAGGACAGGACGAAGTTGTTTCGGGAAAATTATGCGGGTTTAATAAACACAAATCGCTCATGCACGTTTAAGGAATACAACAATAATAAGGGGTATAGAGGGGTACAGCGACGGGACCTGGCGGAGTTCTCCTTTGCCGTTCGTACCCAGCCTCTGCTGTAGGAAGAGTGCACAGGTGTTATTAATCGCGTTCCGTTAATTGCACTCATTCCCTACAGCTGCGTCGAATTCCAGGCATTTTTGCCACTCCGCTCCCCCTTTCATTGCCTGTCAACGCTAATTACACCCCCTCATAGCTCACACCTGTTTTCTAAGTCAATTTTCTAAGTCCATCACACCATTTTGCTAGGTCAATCATGCGCAATATTATATCACAAAGTATTAGTAATGAAGCCCATAAACCCACATTATGTACATTGGCTTTACTTGTAACATAATTGCTGCCCATTGAAGCTGTACATTGTTTACCCGTGGACATATTTGTGTTATTTTCTGACAGTGTATTATGACACACAGGATGTGTACTTGTTTTAAACTAATTCCTTGACTAAAACTCCCAGTACATGATCGTCCTCTTCATGGTGTTCATTGTGCAGTTCGCTGTGTCCAGCGCATGTCTGGCCATTAACAAGCAGCAGCAGGTAACACCAAGTCCTCTACTGGCAGGCTTATTATACATATTGTTTCAGCCACATAGTGTGTGTGTGTGTGTGCCCGTGTGTTGCAGGAGCATCTCCTGGAGGTGGGCTGGAACAACTCTCCGAACACCCAAAAGGATGTGGAGAAGAACCTGAACTGCTGCGGCTTCAAGCAGATGGATATCAACACCACCTGTGAAGCAGTACGTGGTGTTTCTTTTTTTGCATTTGACAGATTAAATTCTCCCATCCTCAAGATGAATCTTCTTTGTGTGTGTGTATGTGTGTGTGTTCCAGGCTTGCTTCCCGAACAACTTGTGTTCTCCATGTGCAGACCGGATCCTGGATCATGTTGGACAGGTGCTCCGCTTCGTGGGTGGCGTTGGCCTCTTCTTCAGTTTCACAGAGGTCTGCTTCACTGTACATTATGGGCTGGACAAGTTGTTAATTGTAGCTGTGCAGTACATAATAATAATAATAGTTAAAAATTATATATACTATAATAATAATAATACTTCTTTTTCTTATTATATTAATTGCATTTATAAAGCACTTTTCAAGTCATCCAAAGACCTTTACATAGTGAGTTTATGGAGAGGGTGGTTATGACACTAACACCTCATCCACTACCAGTGTAAATGTATACAATTGTGTTATTTTGGTAGCTATTGTGACAGTGACAGGAGGGGGGGGTGGGATTTGATTGATTGCTGATGTTTTAAAGGACAACCCCTTCCCAACACATGTGCACATTTGTATGCATTAGATGACTCCCTCTCTAGGCTAAACACAGGCTATCGGATGCAGAAATTCTTATTGGCTGAATTCAGGGTCACCTGCCGATTAAGCGCTGATGTGACCTGTCCTCACCTGTCTTCTGCTTATTGATACTGAAGGTTCTGAGGCAACCCTGCCCCTGAACGATAGCATGTCTCAAAGGCGGGTTCATAGGGGTTGTTTCTCTGTTAAGACAGCTCAGTAGTGTTGTTCCACCTGTTTCAGTTATTGACAAAGTGCTCTCACTTTATCATTATTGTTGTTCTTCATAATTTATTATTAATATTGTTGTCATATAATGAAGAGCCCTAGTTTAGAAATTCTAACTTAAATTCAAGTCTAGTTTCCTTATTAGTGAATGAGTTGGATGAATGGGCCCAGTCGAGCAGTGTGTGCTGGTGTGACATTTTATTGCACCATTCAACATTTAAAAAAAATTCTGTTGCTGTTTTTTCATTTTAGATGCTTGGCGTTTGGTTTACGTACCGCTACAGGAACCAGAAGGACCCGCGTGCCAACCCCAGTGCCTTCCTGTAGATGGAAACAGGACATGACCGGCTCCTCCTTGCACTGTCCTCTCGCACTATTACATGGACCTACTAATGTATGTTGTTTTTATGAAGATATTTTCTTTTTTTAACAAGAGAGACTGTGATGGGGGAAAAAAAGAATACAGAATAGTTTTTACTTGAAGGATGCTGCATGAGTGGTCGTTGCATGGCATCCATTCTCCAGAAGCCTCTGGTGAAGCAGCCACTACCCAACACATCATGTTTGTGAAATGAATTGTTCTAATATTGCTGTGTATGACAAAAACATCCAAATGTATTGAAATATGTTTTTACTTCATCTTAATTCTGTGAATTGTTCAAATCTACTGAATGCAATAATATCAGAATTTAGCACTAATCACAATAAGTTATTTCAACCATATTTGTGTATGTGTGTGTGCGCGCTCGTGTGTGTGTTCATTCTGCCTTCTGCATGACAACTGCTGAAACCATGTCTTGAATCTATGGGAAGTTAATTTAGTTCTAAAACGATTATTATTTGTGTTTAAAAACACACCATTTGAGCTAATATTGCTGTGGTTTGTGTCTTTTCATGCGTTATTCGTCTTTGTACGGAATATATTAAACAAACAGAAAGAACCCAATTCCATCCTATTTTGTAGTTTTGAGTTTGAGATGCAATGGATGTGAAAGTGTTTAACCTCAAGAGAAAAATAAAATACAGTATTCATAGGTTTCACGTGACGTCACAGTCGTATAGGAACGCCCCGTTTTGGATTTGGGTTATTAAACGCGCCTCCGTCACCAGGGAGGGCAAGGAATCGCAATCAAAGTGCACACGTCGTTGCAGTGAACATTTAATCGCTTTCATGTATCGACGCTCGATGACCGAACAAATTGGAACAGCATCCTCGCCACGCCAAGCGACATACATCCACCAAACAACAAATGCAATCCTACAAGCAATTTTGGACAGCTGGACAGTTTTTTGCACAATACATGATACTATAATATAAATAAATTGCCAAATTATTCCATAAAAACAGGTTGATGTGTGACTGCTCATATGTTGCATAGTGCAGGCAGCCAGGAGGGTCTAATGCTTTATGAACATGTTCATAAAAGTTATTTAAATTGTAATGTGTGTATTAGCCTACGTTAATATTGCAATGCTTTATAAAAGCAATAGCTCACTTCAGGTAGTGTTATAGCATTACTATATCACAGGTCAGGGGCGTTGTTTGGCCCAACGCGACGCGAAGCCTGTCGTGAGCTATTGCTTAAATATAACTCAGTACTTTTGTACGCTTTCATTCTGGTATGATTGTAAGGGGAGGGATTCTCCACAATATATGTACACATTGCCAAAGTGAAACTCTGGCAGGGACGTCGCTGTTTTTAATGATTGAAATACTGCGGCGGGCGGGTGCTGTATATGGATCGCAAAATGTTCCCAAAACGTACAGTTTCTTCACATATCTTGTTTTTGTTTTTTAGGGAGGTGATCTAAATCGTCGTGGCTTGAAACGAATGTAAAATGGACAGCCGTCTGTTGCAGTTCTATAGTGTCTTGTGTCGGCCGCCACGGCCAGTCACGTGACTGAAAAGGAGCAACGTATTAAAAAGGGAACAGTCGCGACTGTAACCTAGCAACGGCACCCATTCACAGGGAAACAGAACTGTTTGTTCTGTGACTCCACCCCTCCAGGATGTTGAACAGAGGCTGACTTTCGACTCCGCCCCTCCAGGATGTTGAACAGCGTTTCTTAGCACACAGCCCAAGTGACGCATCAGCAGGATTTTAGTCTCCATCACTCCATTCACCAGCCTGTGCCAGTAGGTCAGCCCTGCCACCCGTTTTAAAGTGTGGTGCCAAAAACTATTTGAAGTTTTATTTATTAAAAAGACATGGTTGTAGGGTACAGCAAAGACATTCTTTGGACAATATAGAATTATGAGTTATGGAACAGGTGGGTTAATCCAATGCAGATAACCTTCAAGTGAAGGGGAAAAAACAGTGCTTAATTTTCCACATGTAAACTAGTGACAGCATAAGAAACAAATGAAGGCCACTGGATCAGTTCATCACGTCCTATAATTCAGTCTTCAATAGCTTCTTTGCCTTGCCCATGTTTTCCAGCACTGGGGAGGGAAAGTGAAAAGTTATAAATTACTTAAATAATAGGCCTTCGGTTTGTGGTTGCATGTCTGCTTCATTGCGTCGGGAAACACTATACTCACAGATCTTGATGTCAGCTGGCTCATAAGCATACATGCGGTTGGAGTAGCGTCCGACGATGTCTGCCCTTACGGTCATGGAGGGATCTAGGCAGTGGGAGGGTGAACAGAGGTGAGCTCTTGTTCAAATAGGCTGAACATCAGGGGCTGCAATGAGAACATGATCTGTGATATCTTACCGACAAAGAGGATTCTAGGGACATACTGTCCATCGGGGGACAAATGTTTGTCTGTGGTTTCGTACTGCCGATTGAAGGGGAGAGGGTGTGGTTATTATGCAGAATTGTAAATAAGCAACTTCTAATACTAAACTGATAAAGCTCATATGCTTGACTATCAAAATCATAATAGCAAATTCTTAAGGAAAAGTACGATCACTGTCCCAAGGAACAAGTCCATTTAAAACAAAGGAACATACCATGAGATTCAGCATAACAAAGTCCTCATCCACGATTTTCTGTATTTCTTTGTCCTCTGCGAAGGCCTTCTTCATGGCTGGAAGCGCAAGTCAACAAAAGAGTCAACAGAAGATTGTATGACATGCACTCAGCCATTCAGCTATATGTTAACTGTAGAGCAGGATATATGACATCCTTCTATTAGACATCAGCAAACACACAAACACACTCTCTTTCGCTCTTGCTCTGTTCACTCAATTGGTCACTAGTGTTGCCTGGAACCTTTTTGTCAGAAGGGTTTGTCCACAATGCACTAGAATAGTTCTAGCGTTCTACTTCTGGGACTTACAGGCGCTGTGGGGGCAGTCCTCAAGATGGAAGATGACCATCAGGGGTTTGTTCCTGAATACATATACATATTATTATTTATACTCATAGGTATAGGTCAGTGCTCATCTCATGAACGACCGTAGGGAACATGATGTCTCGTACCTTAACCTGGACCAGTACAGAGCCTCCTCGTAGGTCTGGGCCCAGATTAGCTGGTCACCCCATCCTGTAGACACACAAGAACAAAATAATGCTGAGTGCTGGATCAACAATTGGTACAGTATCAGTGTGTATGTGGGTGTCGAAGGAGGAACAAACCTCTGGAGAGAGTCTGAGGAATCCTCTTGCCCCGTCTAGGGATGTTCTTCTCTGACTTATCAGGCTTCCCCAGGGTGGAGCACACAGCCACCAGCACCAACAGCACCAACAGTATCGCTTTAGACATCATTGCTCACGTTTACTGCAAGACAAAGACAGGCACAGGACTTTTGTTGGTATCCTATCACCCGATCCTATGTGTTCTATTGCGTCATGATCCGAGTCTTACCTGTGCCTTCACGTTGCAGTTTTGGTGAGGTGGCCCGAGGAGTATCTGAGAGACGGCTTTGTCTCGTCACTTTCACCTGCAGGTATTTATACCGCCTTCACCTGCAGACTCCACCTTCAGGCTTCCCCCCGCACCCGATCTACCGATCAACACTTACCCCCCGCCCCTACCCACACCCCTCCACTAGAAGTATGGATGAATTATGTGATGTCTTGTCCTGTAAGATCATTGCAAAGTTAATTTTATGTAATTTTCCCCAACCAACTGGTTTATCAGTGAGCTTTTTTATTAATAGAGAAATTTGAGCATGTCACTTTCTGTGTCATCTGTGACGATTGCTTGGGTGCTTGGGATGATTGGCCTTGCGCCAAGGACAGCTCAGCATTGGCTTGAGGAATAAGATGATTCTACTTCCTTGGAAATAATGGGCTGATTCAATTTTGCACATACACAAAGAGGTGGTAGGTACTGTTGGCCAGACTACTATTAAAGATGTTCCTCTCACAATATCTCAAAGTAAAAACTATACAAGTTTTAGGAGAACTGATGCAGAGAATTAGTCATAATAGTGAGAACTGGGTAATAAACTGAAATATCAGGGAGGATCAGGACAGACGCACGCACACACACACACAGGGAATATGACCCGTTTGCCATCAATGGAAGCCTTGTTCAGGGCTCTTTGGTGCAGGAGTTGAGGGGGGAATCGCTCCGTTAGCATTCATTGAAACCGAAATAGGACACGACGTTCAGCTGTCTAAACTATGTAGCACATTTCCTCGTCCTCCAGGCACACACAACGACACAAGGAAGCGGTTTGTTTCCTCTTTGGACAAGACTACAACTCCAAACACAACATTGCAGTGGGTGTGGGTGGAGAATAGGACCTCTTTGATGTGTCACTCGTGAACTGCAAATTAATACACAATGAAAAAGGTTCTAGCAAACACATCATCTCAAACATCAAACTCATCGTCCATGCTGGCGTTAACATGTGCGTTTTCTTCTTTTCCCCTTTTTTACGAATGCATCTGCTTTACTCCATTTCAAGACATCAATATACACTTACAACGAACATGATATTCATACAGCAGCCCTATACTATACAGTAGTAGCCTATATGGTAAATCATTTGAAGCCACATTTACTGGCAAGTAGCATTTGTACAAAATATAGCTTTCCGAGTTTTTTCCGCGATATACGCCAGCGAGCCATCCCACATATAGTATATATATATATATAACCTATATACAGTATACAAACACATGCACATACATATATATTTGAATATTCTTACTGGTTTTACTGGTTGAATAGTGGTAGAAATTGGGGGGAAATGAAAATTGAATCGAATTCATTGTGTAATTTTGACTCATTCTAATACACTGCATCACGTATCTAGAATTCTATATTATTTTGACTAACAGTAATTGATTCTACAACAATTTGGTAATGCATGTGAATTGCAACATTATATATTTGACTATATTGCGCATGGTACAGCTAAAAAATACATCAAATATACAGCAAATCCAGTCAACAGTGTATACCCTGAAGGAATGAGCGGAGTGCTGAGGTGTCCTAAACCCCTTCTCCTTTGTTCAACAACTGGTCAATATTTGACTAGGAGGGTACATTTAAAAAGGCCACTCCTGTACGCACTCTGGCGTTTACCGTATGCTAACCCCGCCCTGATAACACGGATCTGAGGCCGGCAAACACAAGTACAGGAAAACAAGAAGGGATAGTCGTAAAAAAAGCTACTTTTAATTCCCGGCCCGCTAGCTTTAATCTCAGGGTGGCTTGTTTGATGCTAACGATGACTCACCATCGTTAAGACATCCTTAGTCAGGATGTGCACTTCTCGGTATTCCGTAAGACAGTAATTCATGATTGAAAGGTGACGTTTTCAATTTTACGCTGAGACATTTATTTGATACATTTGTGTACAAAATATACTCGTGTTGGATGTGTATATATTTACACAAACAAGAATATAAACATTCATCCTTCCAAACAAACAAAAAAAGTTGACCCCTCTTTCAGAAGGTCTCATTATTAGCACTGTATCAAAATAAAATCTGGGTTGGGTGCCACAGAAAAATGAAAAACATTTTCAGTCCCACAAGAGACACAAAGGCTATTGTTTTCACAGAAAACGCGATATAGCTGGCGCAAACGTGATCACTTTTTGACAGGCCATTTTAACACTGACGCTTAATTATGCTGAGAACCAGATGGGGATGAGTGGAAAAGCAGCAGCAAAACTGTGGCTACAAAATAAAATAAAAAAAATCGCTGTGCTTTGGTAAATTTAGCAGGAGCATGCTTGGAAAACTATTCAGTTACATTTAAGCTAACCACTGACAATTGATAGCACAAAAAGGCCTCCATTATTGGTTCAGTAGAGCATCGTTCCAGTTTCTAGTGTAGTGTTCAGAGCAACAAAAGGGTGGAACAGATTGGTTCAATACACATCCCCTGTTTTCCCATGTCCCATGTCAACCTGAATTGAAAAAGCGACATAAAAAGTCAAACTAAACAGCCAAGACAAACAGGATTATGTAGGGCAGCTTCGGTTTGGCCCCCAATATAAAGTGCTACCACTTGTCATCTCAGGAAATATTCATCACAACGCTATGGGGGGAAATGCACATCATCCCAAATAATCCTCATTCTACAAGTTACCCCGGAGACGTTTAAGAATACCAAAAGAAAACGTTCACACATTCACAAAGGCGGAAAAAAACAACTACCTCCACCCAAAACATCTTTGATCAATGGTCGAGAAGCAACATCTTGTCTTGGACTTTTGAGCGGTGTGGACCACATTTTCAGCCATGTTGAAAGTTGAAGGTGTTTTTGGTCTTGGGTTTAGGACTCGGATACTTGCCTTGGACACGTGGCTTCTCATTGTAATGGTGTAAGTTCATAGGGGTATGAAAGGCCAAATTGCACCCAGCTCCACCGGCAATACAGGCCTCGCAGATGGCACCTCTAGTTTCATAGTGGTTAAGGAGCGAGCGTTTTTCAGTCATGATTTTAGCCATTTAAAAAAAAGATTACTGGTACACTTTAAAACAAACAAAACAAAACAATGAGCAGGTCTATAAGTTAACGTCGTTTGTCGTGGAACAATGGATCAAGTGGAGATTAATGTTTTGGTGCACAAAGGGAAGAGGTTGAAGGAAGTCCCAGCATCTGCTCCGTCCATCTCCCAGTGTCTTAAAGTCCAGAGCAGCAGAAAGTCCAGGCTGTCAAGGCCGCCGCGGCACCTCAGTGTCCATGCTGCGGGTGAGGAGGATGCTGGCTGTGTGCAGGGTAGTTGGGAGGAAGGGGAGGGCCGTTGACGCCTGGGTGGTAGAAGGCACAGTTGCTCTCGTAGCGGCAGTTTCCCTTCATCATGAAGTGGCGACACACTGGCCTCTTGGACATGTCTGGCGAGACATGGACAGACAGAAGTGTTACAAGATGCAGGAACACAGCTCAGAGTCTATTCAACCATTACATTCTTAATCTGGGGAAACCCTCTGTCAGATGATACGATATTTATCAACGGAAAATTAGACATGATATTACATTTGTTGGAGTCTACAATCAAACATGTTTTCTTACGTTCTTGTGTTCTCTCTAATGGTTGGTAAATGGAAAATTTACATTTACACATTTTAAACCCATCCAAAAATTGCAGCTCCTGCAATTTGGATATCACACGTGGCTATATATATATAAATATATGTATATATAAATAGGCCATTATATAACATTATTCACCCTAATCCCCATCACCCATGACCCTAACTCTGTGTGTTTGTGTGTGCACACACCATTCATATTGTTGTGTCCACCGCGGGGCCCTCCACGGGACCCACGCCCCCTGAAGCCTGACTCGCCTCCCCTGCCCCGCCCCCCACGGTGGAAGTGTCCCCCACGG
>OMOU01000313.1:0-12490 GCA_900312585.1 Malacocephalus occidentalis
AGTGCCACCCCCACCCCCAGCCACCTCCACCACAACCACCAGTCAGGACTTCACAAAACAAAATAAATAATGCCCTCCCTTTCTTTATCTTTCATTTCCAATTTCTAATTAGACATGTGGTGTTCCATCCGTGGCTGCCAGCTGCAACACTCCACCATTGTTACTGCCACTACTGTTAAGAGTTCTATGTGTATACATACATCTGTGTGTTTACCTACAAGAGTGTTTCTCTACATTGAAGGATTACAAGGGGTACTTGTGTACAAGGGGTAAAATGTTTTCTTACAATAGGTTGAATCTGAATACCTCTGCAATACGTGAATATGAATAGGGTTACTAACATACAAGTTCTGTCAATGCATGTCAATGTGAGATGAGAACATGAGAACAACCGTAAGTGAAGCACAAGCCCCCCTCCCTGATATTATGTTCATGTTTACCCCAAATATCATGCACACATACAGGGCTACTTGGCTGAAATACTGTATATATCTTAGGGGTACATTACACTGAACATAGAGAACCACTGAACTTGTAGCATACTGCACATGGCTGAAACTACATGACAATGTAGCCTTCTAATGAGTGAATACATAACCTGAGATAATCTGGAGATGACCTCCATGTAATCAAATGTATTGGTCAGATCTTTCTAGATGCAGATGTCAACTGGATCTAGAAAAATCTGACCAATACATTTGATTACATGTGGTTCACAATTAGTTCTTCAACAGAAGCTGGTTATGGGACAAATGATCAATTTCAGAATAAGGAAGGTGTAAATGTTGTTTATCTCAATGCATTCTGAGTAGTTTATTGATTGTAATATTTTTTATGATATGTTTTTACCTCCACCCAACACCTTTGGGTGAAGTGAACCTCGCTAAAATGTGTGAGTGCAATGAAATTTCGGAGCTCTTGTGTTGTGCTTACTGCCATCCAAAACACCTCCACCCACGGCAAGAACACAGAAACCTAATACCTAATACTATGTATAGCTTCCTGTACCCATAATTACAGTTTAATACTGATGACTAGTACTGTCATTTAGATTTTACAAAAAGCATTTGCACAAAGCAAATTCGGCAATTTCAACTTCACAAACAAAATCCTGAAGGTTTTTGTTTGTTTTCATTGAAAATTATACATATTTATACAATTTATATTCATTTCATAAATGATTAAGGTAAGGTTAGGTATTGTTAAATAAGTAATGTTAATGATTTTATTTTAACCTTGAAAGCCAAGATCTCTTTTTGTTGTGTACATAGATTGTCATTTACCTGTGGAAGTGCGAATACTAGTTTTGTTATGCCACAGAGTGTCACTAGTTTTGCCTAATCACTGCAGGTGGGCTCAGTTGTGCACATTAACAGAAAAGGGGAGTGGAAGTGGTGCTTGGAAGTCATGCCACGATTAGAATCCCGCTGACGTATCTCCAATGAAGACACATTGCACAGGCCACTGTCCAACATAACTCACTGGCTTCTTCCTGTGAATCTGTTGTATGATTTTTTTGCATTGAAGATTTCACGTCTGTCCATCAAATAAATATTTAAGCATAGAATACTGGCAATGTTATTATTCGGATGTTCTTGCAATAAGGCAAGAATTCATATGAATCAGTGTTAATGGTGAATAGTGCCTATTGGACGTTAACACTGATTCATATGAACTCTTGCCACTAACTATACTGTGAAATTGATAATGATATATTACACAGTGTGCTGCAATATTATATCCTAGCCTGGTTATAGCACAGTTATAAGACACCATTTCAGTGAGCTACGAGCTAATGATTCTGGAACAGGCTGTTGGGCTTTTTATTATTTTATTTGTGAGTCAAGGACACCATCTGGCCCCACTCCTCACATGACACATGAGGTGTCAGTCGACACCGCTGCAGAAGAGACCACATTATCTCACAACATCTGCTTGACTGGGGAGTGCACACCTGCATTCCTAATCTGCCTTCTGATAAAGAGCTACATGATACGATGTGACATTGGCAGATAATGTTAGTACTACAACAACACTAATAATAATGGTAACAATACAAATAATAATAATAATTAATATCAGTGTAGGGTCTCTGCAATTCAAACTGGTTCCCCAAGATCCTTCATTCAATACCCTTTCACACCTTGTGTGAGTTAATCATTAATCCACTATTATGTTAACCAAATTCCAATCACACTTCACCCTCACCCTCTTTTACATCTCCTCTCCAGGTACCCGAAATGGTTTAATGCTCCACCAAAGTAAACATTTGTATCCTGGAGAAAAGGCAGATCTTCCTTGTGGGTAGAATGAAACTGTGTTAAGAAAATCAAATCACACTTAACCCCTTCAAGAGACATAAAGAAATCTCCACCAGAGCCTGTTGTCCACTGAGATGAATGACTCTCCTCCGGGCCTGTAGCAGCCAGGAAGACCGGAAGCTAGACTCATAGCTACCCCTCTCTTCGGGAGAAACAGGGCATAACCCAATTCGCCCTCATCCCACCCTTCAGGATAAAAGGGGAGTGGCTCAAAAGTCCGCCCATCGACGTCACTCCGACTCATTGGTGGAATTAATTGGACACGTATCTGGGCGTATCTACGCTCACCTGGTCTATATCAGATTCAAACCAAAAGAACTCTCTCTCACCTACCAAGGGTCCACTCACGCCTACCACAACCAACAGGAAGAATCCATCCAGTCCTCGGCCAGTCATCCCTGCCTGGTTATGCATTTTGTAGTGGTAACTATCTGGTTATTAGACTAGAGCAAGTCTGAGGGTAAAGTACCTAGTTTTCGTTTCAACGCTACCAGCCGCACTGTAGTGCGAAGATTATTTAGCTCAGTCTAGAATAACACTTAAGCAGCGGTCGACTCCCTGTGAACCATGCAGTTTTTGTCTTAAGAAGAATATAAAGGACGATCAATTCCCCTTGAAATCCCAACATCGACGAACCACTGCTGCCTACATTGAATGCCACAAAGACGCTTACTACTGTGCTCCAGACCCCAGGACCATCGACAATCAACTCGATGCAGGGAAAGAATATGCCGCCTTCGGCATGGCTGACCACGGGACCACCCCACCGAACTCGAAGCAGTTCTTTGCAAAAAAAAGAGCCACCTCATGATCGTTACACCTGCGATCCCCAGCAATGACGAACCACGATCTCCAGCAAGGTAGATATCT
Organism: Malacocephalus occidentalis; assembly: GCA_900312585.1. NCBI lineage: Eukaryota > Metazoa > Chordata > Actinopteri > Gadiformes > Macrouridae > Malacocephalus > Malacocephalus occidentalis. The sequence continues at coordinate 3,192 of OMOU01000313.1, forward strand.
GGGCATAGTTAAATAGAACTGTGTAATGCGATTGTGTGTTTAACTGTTTATCGATATTGTCGAATGATATTGTAAACACGTTTTGCCTTCTTCCCTTGTGTTTTGATCGAAAGTCAGAGTGGATCCCTGTCCAGTGTTAGATCTGTACATGTCCCTGTCTTTTGGTTTCTGCTCCCATTTCCTAACAAAGCGCATACATCTCGTTTTAGTGTTTTTATATTGGTGTTAAAAGTGAGTGATTAAAATCCTCCCACCTAGTCACTCACTGATCACGTATATGCCTTTGTTAGAACTACCTTTCTGTTTACTCACACGCACACACGCACACACACACACACACACACACACACACTTTCTTCAGGTTGTGCATTGCTCATTGTATTTAAGGAATATTTACTTTGTCATTTGCCAACTTGAATCTAATAAACATTCTTACATTATAACTAGTTGTGGTTATTGCTTGAATGTTATGTTGAAGCCAGCCTCTATCATGTAAAGATCTTCAATCATTATGAGCTATTGATATGGTAATTATTAATCATAGTTCCAATTGAATAGTTTAGTATATTTTATGACACTGAATCCACTGCTTGGTTATTGGTCCCAATGTTACTGGTCCCTGAGATGTCATGTCCATCACTACTGTGTTGGTACAATGCTACGACCCAAACTTCACACAACACAGCTAAAATATATGGAGTACAATGTAAGTGAATATATCGCCTAGAATTGAGCCTGAAGATGAAGTTATTTCATGAACCATTAATAACGGTGGCACAGTTGGTAGTGCTGTCGCCTCACAGCTAGAAGGTCCTGGGATCGATTCCCGCCTGGGACATGGTTGGTTCTCCCCATGTCTTCAGTGCTGGGATTTCGTGAACGGCCCTTTCTGTGTGGAGTTTCCGTGTTCTCCCCGTGCTCCCTGGGGTTCCTCTATATATACACTGTATATATAACCCCTCTATAAACATGGAAGAAGACTGTCGCCTGACCAGTGGCGGTTAGATCGAGGTGGTCCCTGGGTGCTGCACTAGCTGCCCACCGCTCCTGGCCTGACTGCGGAGGAAGATGACCATGGACGGGATAAAAACGGAGGAACAATTTCACGGTGACACCTATGGGGGCGTGTGTGTGTGTGTGTGTGTGTGTGTGTGTGGTGGACTGGGAGGGCCGCCATGCATGGTGTGACCGCGACAATAAAGACGGGGGTTGTCCGTCTGCTAATTATTATAATAATATACAGCATCTTGATAAGAGTACCCAGGATACACAGTAGCAGTCAGTAGAGTCAGTAGAGTCAAGTCTTACATATTGTGAACCATGAGGGGGCGTGGTTAGCGCTGTCAGGCAATGACAGGGGGAGCAGAGCGGTAACATTGCCTGGAATGTGACGCAGCTGTAACGAATGAGTGCAATTAACGGAATGCTATTTAATAACACCTGTGCACTCTTCCTGTAGTAGAGGCTGGGCACGCACGGCAGGAGTGACTGCCGACAAGAGTCAGACAACTGCAACCCATCGGAAATACATTATTATGTCTTATGTATGGATCACTGTTCGTTAAACGCGCTGTAGCGACTTTTGTTATCCATTAAAAACATCCTTATTTTGAGAAGCGACTCCATCCTCTCCGCCAATCTGGTAGAACCCAGGAAAGCCAGACATGGCATTGTGACAAACCAAGACTTTGTTACATTGGGCCCCACATTGGGCGCCAATGTAACAGTCTTGGTTATAGGAAACGTGCACAGATGTCATTAAAAAACGTTAATTGCACTCATTCACTACAGCTTACTACAGTTACATATATGTTATATACATTGTTGCTGTTGTACAATGATTCATTTTTTTGAGATTTAGTTTTGCATGAGTCGTGATTTGTGCATATTGGTAAATGCTTGATTTGTCTGGGACCCTGGATTAGTAAATGGTTTTGTGTTAATGCTTAAAAAACGGTTGGATACACTCCATTGTGAGAGATAATTATGTAGTTTGCCAGGTTGATGATTTGAGCTGTTTTATGCTAGATGCTGTACACGTGAAGGTTTGTACTTGTACTTTTGTGTTGTTAGTTGATATCCGATAATAAATATTCATACATTCATGCTTTTGCGTGAAGAAAGCATGTTTTCGCCACTCCCATGTTGATAAGAATATTATAATCTATTCCTTCCGGTAAATCTTGAACAGACAAACAAAATTAATTTGTCATTTACTATGGACTATCATGCGATCCATTGTGATTCAATACTTGAATCGATTGACAGTCACTAATATATTTACACTAATATATTTACAGAGAACATCAGTGTGGTAGCCTACTTACTAATTGTCACTTCAGTAATGAGACTGCAGCCTTATAGGAGATACTTCAAAGCCAGAAGTTTGTATTTTTTGCTCTTACCTTGGAATCAGAGGGGCTCCTCCGAAGGCTTCAAGTGATCTTCCGAAACAAATGAAGGTCCTCTCTTTACACACAGTGAGACGTCCCAACCCTCAAGTACTGTTCCAACTTGTTTGTGTCCAGTGGTCTGGTGTCCCAGTTAATATACAAATATGCTTGCCTCTCTAGAGAGGAAGTTGAGTATTTTCCTCTAACAGGAAACCCCTGATATGTTCCTTCCTATTCATTGCTTCAACAATTGCATTCAAGAACAACAGTGCCACTTCCTGAGTTCTAAGGAAAGCATGATTTCACAAGGTTTTTACTCTTCTAAATAGTATTTTGCCATTGCAGAGTTTAACCTGAATTTAAAGTGTACATGTAAATGTAAATTGTATAAATGAAAGACATGCAGCAAGCTATATATCCAGTGTGTATATTCCCTAGTGGTCATGGTAATGTACTATTTGTTGAAGAGGTTTTTGCAGTATTTAATCACAGGTCTAGGTGACAATTTCATAGCACACTAATATAACAACAGTAAACTACTATAAGCCACTGAGAGGCTGAGAAAGCGAACAATCAACACCTGTATGACAAGCTGGTTCAATAATCCAGTTCCACTTCAGGATATGCTGTTACAATCATGTTTACAGTTCCCAAGTGCACCCAAAGTGACACAGAGATGTAGGTAGGTTTAAACAAGGTTTACTGGAGATAAGATAGGATGGTAACAGGGGAATAATGGAACCGGATGCAGGAGCAAATGATCGGAGTGAAGGAGACAAAGTAACTGGATTACAGATGGGGAAACTGAGAAACGGGGAAAGTGGAGTTAATCATGAGTAACGGGCACTTGGAATTAAACTAGAATAAGCCACTAATGATACTGATGCGGCAATACCAACAACAATCTGGCGATGAGTGCTAGAAAAGCGGGGTTCTTGTACTGGTTAGCTGATGACTTGATAAACAGCTGGTGACTGTCCTTGAACCATGCAGGTAAACACCCACCCACACCATGAAATGTTTTATGAATGGGATTTATTACTAGTTAGTGTCTGTCCATGAATTGACTGTTAATTGGTACAGTAATTAAACTATCTTAAACTATCCACTGCAGATATGTGACTGAGCTCCTTGAAGGTGGGACTTATGTCTCATGTTCTGTGGTGTTACCTGTTCTCCGCCACCTGGACCGCACCATGGAGGTCTCTGATGAGGACCCAGCCCACATGGTGAGGTTCAAGGCTGCCTTCACGAAGGACCTATCCAAACATCAAGCTACACTCAACCATGGATGGCTCAGGATGGCGACAGCACTCCACCCACGCTTCAAGGGCTTAAAGTGTATACCAAGAAGAGTGCGAGAAGGGGTGTGGACCAGCCTTGAGGCACTGCTGCAAGAAGAACTCAACAGAGCTACTCCAGAGCCCACAGAGGAGCCAGCAAAGAAGAGGAGCCTCCTGCTGTTTGCTGCAGACTCTGATTCAAATTATGACGTGGGGCCGAACAGGGCCCTGAGCCTCTACAGAGCAGAACCCACCATCAGTGAGACAGACTGCTGACTGCAGTGGTGGTCAACTCATGCAGGGGCCCATCCACAGCTGTCTGCCCTGGTCCTCAAGTATCTGGCTAGCCCTGCCACGTATGTCCCTTGTGAGAGGATTTTCACACTCGCAGGTAACAGTTCAAAAGAAGAGGGCAGCCTTGAGCTCTGAAAATGTCAACAAGCTAGTTTGTCTCAGCAACTGGCTAAAAGATGCCAATGAGTTTGTTGTTACTGTTAAGTCACACAAAGATGTTGATCAAACTCTTATGGGACTGAGATCAGTGAAGGGACCATTTTTGTTTTCGTTTTTTTAACCATTTTAGATGGCACAGTTTTAAATGGTTGAACTGTTGGTCTGTTTTATTTACTATTTTATTTACCATTTTTAATTGTTTGCACTCTTCTGGAATGTACTTGAAAGTACTGTGTTTTACTTTTTTTCAAGATATTTATTGAAGGTTTACAAAAAGTCCTTAAAAAGCTTGAATACAACCAACTTGAATGTTTGAGCCTTGTGAACATGTTCCTAAAACTGCACTTTACATTGAAAAAGTATATTTGATGGAAAATAAACAAGATTTTGTTGTTTAGTGTTGTCTAAAATACATTTGAATTGAAAAATGTTGCTTCTCGTGTCAAATATTGATATGCAATTAAAATGCAATTCATGGAGATTAATTAATTAACAAAGCCTCTAATTAATTAGATTTTTTTTAATTGAGTCCCACCACTAAAATATATACATGGCTCCTTCATTCCAGCACCTCATTATTACACAGTAATAATTACTAGTATTATTACACAGTAATAATGACTCCAGAAAAATGTGTCACAAAAGCAAACCCTTTTAAACTAAGTGTAGCGTCCAATTCATCTTGGCCTTTAGGCCACTTCTGACCTATTAGCGTCAGTGTAATAAAAGTGTTCGGAAATGTGAAGATGTTTTGACAGCATGACAGTATGTTTCACATGGCTGCCCTACTGAGCCATCCACCAACTCTTAAAACACCATCTTTGAGCACTGTGTTGAGCTCGTAAATATGGCTGCTACCCTTTACAACTTCTCCTTTCTCCAGACTAGATAATTATTGACTAATAATGCCTTGACAGTGTTATCTGTGTCTCTTAGATTCCTCCTTTTCAGAGCATATTGCATAAGAGCCATTCCTTGATTCACACAACCTTTGCATTTGCATTTCCCAGTATGAAAATAATAGTGCAATCAATAAATCCAAACATCCAGCCAATAAACAACAATCAATTCCACAGCAACCACAATACCATGAACCACCTTCAAAGCCGACAACCCAATGATTAGTTCAACAACGCATGAATAAACGACACTCAGCCCACAGCCATAGCCAAAACAACTAAACAGAGATCCGAGCCTCTGACATAACAAGCGCGCACAGACCAACAATCCAAATGGACTAGCGGCAGTAAGCATTCATAAACTGTGTCTAAACAACCAATGCACAGTCTGAATCAAAACAAATTTACTTCATACCACCCTGGGAGTTGCGTGCATTATTGTCAGGCAGATCCATTCTCCTGTTCCATACCTACGTTCCAATCTGGCTTAGCAGTGATCGCCATGTCCAACAGAGCAGTCAGAATGTGACTTAGTGCAAGTGATTCTATTGTTGTCCTTTCTTAGTGTCTGTTAACTAAATACAGGGTCTTCTTTTAACTACTTTCGACACTGAGAGGCTGAGTCAGGGAACAATCAACACCTGTATGATGCGCCAGTTCAATAATCTAGTTCCACTTCAGGATATGCGTTTAAAGATGTTTTGTCCACTTCAAAATACAGAAACTAAATCCAGTACATGAAATACATGCACAGATGTGCACAGGTGAATGTGCATGCTGAGGTCAACAGAAAATGTGAGCGTTCAAAACTCACCCCCTATCTACCCCCTGCCATTCAGGTGAACAGGTGAATGAATAGACAATGATTATTGCCAGTCCAACCCACACGACGTCATACCATACACAACATTTGACTTGAGCAATAAATAAACATATGGCTCCTACAATGTGCTTTGAAGACAGCTAGTTCATGTTTTGAGCTTGTTGGTTAGGCCTACTTGGTTGGTATATACATGATATGGCATGGTGAGTGAGAATGGCCAAAGGCATACATCATAGTAGACAGCACCATTTCCTCGGGCCTGGGCCAGTCTAAGTCCCCTGCTCCCACACTTAAATTGACTTGTTGCACACACTTAACTATTCATTTTGATTAATTTATATTCTAATCAGATGCCCGAACAACTGAACTGAGTCCTCTCGACGAGTACGTGCAGCAGCTCTACGGATGTCTAAGCTCCTCACCCTATCTCTAAGGCTGAGTCCAGCCACCCTGCGGAGGAAACAAATTTCAGCCACTTGTATCCGCAATCTTGTTCTTTCTGTTGCATTGACACATGTCAAAACCTATTTACCCTGACTTTTAGCTACTAGGAGTGCCCCTCAGCTCCAAGTATAGCTAATTCAACACGCTGTTAACACTAGCGTACCCTGGCTGCCGATAGGTATTAGGGTAGAGGTTGTATATAAGTGTACGTTCCCTGTTCACTATGCTCCATCTAACCATCATGCTGTCTACAATTTGTAGGGTGTTGCTGTGATCATGACTGAATACCTGGCTACCCCAACTGATGGCTACCAGCGTGCTCTCCAGCCAGCACCCCATCACAATATTACTATTCCATTTACCATGTGTACTTTGTTGCTTATGATTGTTATGCTTTGTTACCCATTTGTATGCCCGTATGACACCCATTGCACTCCAAACCGTCCCTGGAAAAAGGGAGCCCGCACTCTGCATTCCTTGATGAGATTTTTTCCTTAATTAAGGAAGTCGTTTCTTGCCATTAAGGGGGCTAGGGGCATGTCATAATCACTTGCTGAAGATCATGGTCTGATGTAGCCAGAAGTACCACATTGTCTGCAAAGAGCATGGTTTTAAGTCTGACATCCACAAACCGGACATTCTCCTCACCTTGGCTGCGCCTTGGGATTCTGTCCATGAAAATCCAAACAGAATCGTTGACAAGGAACAACCTTGGTGGAGTCCGACACCCACTGAGAACATGAGCCACAAGATTCCTCAGGTTACACGGCCATTAACCATCTCCAAGTTTACAAAGCACCGGTCCACTGGTCCGCTGTTAAAAAGCCAAGACGGAATCCATTGTTCCTCCTGAAGCTGAGGATGGACAATCGACTGGAGCCTCCTTTCCAGCACCCTGGAATACACTTTCCTGGGCAAGCTGAGCAATGTAATTCCCCTATATTTGGAGCACAGCCTCCAGTCTCCTTTTTGGGGAATGGGGACCACAACCCCGGTCTGTCGCTCCAGAGGTACTGTCCCCATCCCCCACACGATACGGAATAGGCATGTCAGCCAAGAAAGCACAACAAGAGCCTTCAGCATCTCAGAGTGATCCAGCTCCAATGACGTCAGCGAGTTTGCAGAAGTGTTGACGAGCTTCATAGCAATGCTAGAGGACACCATCATCCCCACAGTTAAGGTGAGATCCTTTCCTAATCAAAAGCTGTGAGTCGATGGATCCATCAAATGCGGCAGTTAGTTCCAGCCTGACGTGTTCCCTCCTATTAGGCACCGATTGGCCGGGCTTCACTAAAACATTAGCAGACTTGGGGGATGCGTGCTCACGACAGATAGGGACCAGTGGGAGGTGCGCCGTGCTCGCGGGTCATGCGAGGTCGCCCGTCACAGTTCCCCCCGGTGGAAGATTTCCCCCTGGAGCAATCGCGCGACGACACTCTGCACTCTGCCCTCGACCGCGTGATGTCAATTGATGGACACTTGGTACGCCCCGACGCAGCTGTCACCTACCCACACTTCGCCATAAGGGGTGATAGGTTGTATAGGGTGTGTTGTGACACCCACACAGGTTTAGACATGGGCCAGTTGCTCGTACTGAAATGCCGCTGGGAGATGATTTTTCAGGCGGCTCATCACAGCCCGATGGCAGGTCACTTGGGGGCGGATAAGACACGCGATCGGATAATGGCCCGGTTCTATTGGCCAGGTATATACGCAGACGTATAGACCGGCTATACCCAAAGCCCCATTGAGACGACGTCCATTGGTGGAGATTCCATTCGAGAGAATCGCGATGGATCTTATTAGACCGTAGCTCACGGGGGTATCGCTTTGTATTGGTCATAGTGGATTACACAACGCGATATGCAGAGGCAGTGCCCCTGCGCTCTATCTCAGCGAAGAGCATAGCGCAGGCTCTCTTCCAATTCATCTCCCGCGTTGGAATCACAAAAGAGATTCTGACAGATCAAGGCACCGCATTCATGTCACGCACCCTCCGCAAACTTTATAGGTTATTGGGGATTACGGCAATCTGTACCAGCGTGTACCATCCAAACCAAACCGATGGGCCTGTGGAGTGGTTTGATAAGACTTTAAAGTCCATGCTGCGTAAGTTGGTGCATGAGGATAGTCGAAATTGGGATAAATGGCTTGACCCTCTACTATTTGCAGTGCGGGAGGTGCCCCAGGCCTCCACTGGGTTTTCCCCCTTTGAACTTCTGTTCGGTAGATGACCCAGGGGGGTGCTGTATCTCATTAAAGAAAACTGGGAGGAAGGTCCTAGCACCAGTAAAAATTAGATTCAATACGTCCTGGACCTGAAAGCAAAACTCCATTCACTTGGTCAGCTGGCACGTGAGAATGTGCTGAAGGCCCAGGAGCGTCAAGAGCGGCTGTATAATAGAGGTACTCGGCTGAGACAAATTACACCGGGAGAGAAAGTACTTGTATTGCTGCCCACCTCCAGCTCTAAATTACTCGCAAAGTGGCAAGTGGCAATCACTGTGGGCTCACCACCTACGGGGAGAGTCATTGGGGTCAGGTGCATTGCAAACCGAGCGGTAGGCAAAGGCGCCGGAGCTGGTGCGGGAGGTGGAGCGGTACCAACTAGATATGGTTGGGCTTACATCCACGCACAGTGCCGGTTCTGGAACCAAACTCCTGGAGAGGGGCTGAACTCTCTACTTTTCTGGAGTTGCCCAGGGTGTGAGGCGCCAGGCGGGTGTGGGGATACTCACAAGTCCCCGGCTGAGCGCCGCTTTGTTGGAGTTTTCCCCGGTGAACGAGAGGGTCACCTCCATGCGATTGTTAGTCGCTGGGGGGAAGGCTCTGACTGCTGTGTGTGTGTATGCACCAAACAGCAGTTCAGAGTATCCGGCCTTCTTAGAGTCCTTGGAGAGCATCCTAGAAAGGGTGTCATCTGGGGACTCCATAGTTCTACTGGGGGACTTCAACGCACACGTGGGCAACGATGAAGAAACCTGGAGGGGGGTGATTGGGAGGA
>OMOU01000320.1:0-13861 GCA_900312585.1 Malacocephalus occidentalis
TAGTAGTTTGACTGAAGAGGTTGTCTGGGCTTATCCCCCTTGTTACATTTTGCCCCATGTCAAAAGGCCAAGAATAGAGCAGCAGCAGCAGCCTGCATTTCAGAACGAGACACTGGAGAAGTAAGTTAGCTTGTGTGCAAGTTAGCTCTCGGCCGCAGCGTGCCAACTGTGTCTCCTTCAAGCCATGCCGAGAGTTCAGTTCAGAGAGAAAATACTTTATAGGCTAGACACAGGCCTCTAATCCAGTGACTACCAGGCCTGTTTTTAAACATAATTAATTATGAGCCAGTTGACATAAATAACTCTTTTGTGAACATTTGGTGCATTCATGACCTTCTGCTTTTTTCCTTCTTTCTCTCTGAGTGTTTTGCATTCCCTGGTCTGTGTGTGTGTGCGCGAGTGCGCGTGCGAATGCAATCGTCTGCGTCCGCACGTACAGATTTGAGATGAAAGGCTTTTCTCTGCCATTCTAATCCACACAGACAGCTAGACCCTTGTGACAGTTCCCGCCCACTTTTCCCTCCTCGTCTCTCTGAATGCAGGGTCTTTCCAATTCACCCTAAAGGGTTTCTGAAGGGGATTATACCACCGATAGAAATTAATGGGAGAATACGTCCGTCCTCTGGGACCAAATAAAGCCTGACTTTCAGGGGTCTTCTGCATGCTCCCGATTTGTAAAGGACGCTCATTTTGACTGTGTCCCTGAAATATACAAAATCATTAGACCGATTTTAATCTGGGTCAAGTGGTTCATTTGGTGTCCTTTTGTTTGGGTGATTTTTATTCTCATGTTGCTAGATGATGATGGATTTGTCCTTGACTGTATGGATGTTGCTAACATCAATCAAAAATCTAAAACCCAGTCGGAAGTTAGCAATATGTCAATTCATTGAATGTTTAGAAAAAACATGTGAATAGTGTGTAGGCCTACATTTGGTTAAATATGTACTGTATATAGTGTAAAAAGCCACATACCTGAGTTAAAATTCAGTTGTTTTAAAAATGTCTTAAGAGATCGTGTGTGTGTGTGTGTGTGTGTGCATGCGTGTGACTCTCTCTCATTACCACTGTATTACCAAACCCTCGACCAAATAATACGCTCATTGACAGGAATTGAATGGAAATTCCTTCTGCTGTTCCTCTTTTATTCACAACCTACTATTTTATCGTATTCTGTTAACAGAATCCTTATTTTGAGTAGTCCCAGTTTGTTGTTCATTTTGGGCACCACCTATTGTAAATGATCATTGTTGTTGACGTTTGCACTTTACTGAAACGGGCCGAGGCTCTGTAACCAGGGCCAAACATGGCCCCTCTGTCGGGCTAAATGCATTACTTGGGGAAAAGCGCTTAAAGTAACTTGCCAGTGTGTGGGTGTAGGACCTGTTGGGTCTTTACTTTGAATTACCAAGCCAAACACTGTGTTCAGACCGCTAGGTATGTTGGGAGACATTTACTGCCAAGTGAGAGCCATCACTTACTGAAACAGCAGCCTTCTCTCTTGGGCAGAGTGCAGAGAGTAATGTTTGTCTGTTTGTCGAGCAGCCTATAGCTTGGTAAAGCTATTTGGGAAGAGTGTTCAGCAAAAGCACTGAAAAAGAACAACAACAAAAAAACAAGGGATGGTAAAAATGCATACTGATATATTTCCGATGACTCAGGAGCGTGAATCAGGGCATGCTCAGTTGCATTTTTGCCTTTGGACTATAAACGCATTTGCTTCACATCGTTCCATTAATCCAGCCCATTGACCTCCTGTAAATATGGCTCTGTTTGCATTATTTACCATATTAAAAGCATTTGATGCCATGGGTCATGTATTGAGCCTGCACCTCTACTAAATCTTTGGTCATATGCCAGCTGGCTTTACAGGCTCTGCTGTTTTGGTTTTCCGTGCTGTTAGCTTTCTTCCGACAAGAGTGCTCCATGCATCAAAGTCACCCCTGGCAGAGTTTTGTTGAGTTATGAATGCTGATGTGCACAATGGAATGTGCATTGGAGTGTCCTTGAATACACAAACCCTGCAATATATGTTGGCACAGAATTTGCAATTCTTAGGCTATACCATTCATTTGTTCATCCCTTTATACAGTGGGCTTCACCCATGGTTGAGCCATACCCATTTAGTAAGCATTCCAGTCAGTTGGGATTTTTCTTACGTACTGTAGATATTGGTTTGATGAAATGGGGTTAGAAATTCTGGCTGACATCATTCCAGTCTCCATAATAAGAACAGCCAAGTTGGAAGCTATAGGGCTTTATTAGTGAGCATCTATAATTGGGCTCCAAATGCCAAGAGTAGAAAGCAACCATCTGTTTTTTTTTCTTGGCAAGCAAGGCCAATGGGTGGGTGCATTGCATCCATTGCTAGCTGAAAAATGGTTAGCAAGCTAAGCCACAATCAGTGGTTATACCTACAATCGACGGAGTAAAGCAATAGATTATGTTCATCATGCCTTCTTAGTTTTCCATTAAACAATTTGCATCCACGTTTAATGTTTCCTGTGTTTGACTGTCAGCAGGAAATACAATTAAAATAATTCCGAGCATGACAATATAAAGGTGTATTTGGTCAGCACACTATTTTGGATTTATTGTGGTTAATGACCCAATTGTTTATGTGTGAGTCTTTTTTTATAAGTGGGGCTGCTTGGTCCCGTCAGAAAAACAATATTGTCTAAATGATCTAGGGCCTACATATATTGTAAAGTTTAAGATGTAGGCAGTTATTTAAAAGGGCTGTAGTTTCAGGAGTTGTAAAGGAAGCAGAAACTTTTGAAGAGAGCAGGATTTTTAAACTAAACAACCAAAAAAAGCCCCTCCCTACAGTTCTTTGCCATTGAACAATGTTGCATTACATGCATGTGTGATTGACAGAGCAGATGGATTCCCCAAACCAATCCAATAAGAGATGCCCTGATTGGTCAGAAATGTAAATCTAAATTGGCTCATACAGAGGCAGATGCAGTCAACTTGAAACAGCATGTTTCACTCACTAATCACCAATGGATGGTTATGCCATTTTCAGCAAATTGTACTGAAATTGTACTCCAATAAAAGTCTTGCCTACAGCACCTTTTTAAAGTGATGGACAGAAATATGTAATTTATGTCAAAATATCTTATCAATCATTGCAATCTCACATAATTCCAGTGTCATTTTCCTTCTATTCCTTCATGCTGATTTAATGGGTGGAGTCTATTTACCCTCCTGGCTACATAGCCAAGTGGATAACCAATTACAGTACACTTGTGTGGCCAAGCTAGGCCACTCACTCAATGATGTGGTGTTATGTTAAAAGAGAACCACCTGCATCATACGCATGTTGTACTGCTTCATACAAGTAAAAAATCCCAGAAAACACAATTCCCCCAACAGGTGCATAAAGCGGCACACTTGTGAAATGTGCCAGGCTGACACGCCCCCTTCAGCTAGTCTTGAAAATGAATTGTGTGAATTCGAAAATAAAGCCAGTTAAAACATTCTGCGGTTATTAGAAATGCTATGTGTTCGTAACTTGTGACTCTGCGAACAGAATTGGACAAGAAGAACTGTAACAGGAATTGGTAAAATAACCAGCGCGTTATTGAGTCAGACGGTGATCAATTGTGGGACATGTTTACTTTTATTTAAGCTGTTAAATAAAAGCTGAAACATAACAAATGTACAACCTCAGTGCCAAGTATTTTTCAGGCATGCGAATATGTTAATGCTAATCAAAACTGCAGCGGCTTGTCAACAATATGCAAATGGACTACTGTGTATTTTTTTCACAAATGCAATTCTGGACTGTGGTTCAACCAAAATAGTATTACTTTTACTGATATTTCTTGTGTCTTCAACATTATTTTATACAGTCTGCTTCGGCCACATCTATGAAGCGATCGTTGCGAAGCCACAGTATGGAAAAGAAAAGGTTCTCTGTCTAGCATGGTATCAGGGTGACTATCATTTACCTTAAAGATAACAGCATAGTTTCTCTAGCGATCACAAGTTGATTTGCTGACTATGGTATGTGATAGTTCTGTGGAGTAGCATAATAGTAGGAGGTTGTCTTATCAAGAGTTCAGGACATACAAGAGTCTGGCAGGGTGTCAGTTCTCATGTCAGCCTGACAGCTAACAACAACACACATTCAAGCCTATTTATTGATATTATCTAGGCCTTATTTAATACCTGACCACTTTTATCTCCAATTGTAAGATAATTGTTGTTCATACGTAATGCAATATGTCATAAAAGCATGGTACTAAATTGCAGGGAATATAATACGATGCCTGTTTGCTTACCATAATAGGTGTTCTCAGTATCTATCTCAATGTGCACATATGCAATACTGAGTGACATCACAAAAAATGCAATGTTTATTTAAGGCCAATTGAATCATGTCGTGCAAAATTGATGCAAAATGTAAACTTGGATCTTTTGCCCATGACTAATCAAGAACAAAAGCCTGTCTTTCACTTGCATTTCCCTGTAAAGAAACCTAAATCATGAATACATCAGAGGTTGCTTTAAAAATGATCTGCATTCATGAACAACACACTAGATTGAAAATGATGCATGATCCCACTTATTAGCAAATGCTATGTTGTACAAAGTTTGCGGAATAGTGAAGTTAGTTTCCAGCAAATGTTGCCTAAAAGTCACCTTTTATTAAAATATTGTTCTGCCTTACTACTTGGTGTCTTTGTATGAACCGTTTTCAGAATACCTTTCCCTTTTTCATGCATGCTTTTCCACGATGCTTCTTGAACAGTGCGCACATTTGTTGTGTGCATCATCGCAGCTCGGGTTTGTTTCCATCATTTTTGGTTTGTTGTTTGATAAATATGAACACTCCTTGACTGACTCATTCTTAATAATAGTTCCGACGTGCACTTAATTGCAATACACTTAACAACAATGCTCTTGCACATCTTAACTGCTGTAGGTATGGCGGCTTTTTTGTGTGGATTTAAGTCTTCAAAACGATTACCGGATCAATAGTATCTGCCGAATGGGAACCCTGGTAAAGTGTGGTAGCAAGACCCAACACCTCTGCACTCCTAGATGGTTGGCGTGGCAACACTCTCTCGTCTACAGGCGAGGGTATCGTCTGTGCTAGTGGGTAGCAGCTGTAGGCACTAAAGAGGGAGGAGGGTCCTCAATGGCAGCCATCGCTGTTTATTTTTATCAGGGCATTAGCAGATTAGGCACTCCAACTAACAAGGTCATCAAACTGTGGTGGCTGTGAGCGGCAGACCTCAGCTAAGCGGCGGCAGACAAAGGGCCAAATGGAGTCAGAGGGCTTGGTTCTCTTTTTATTTCCTACCCCCCTTCCCCTTAATATCCTCTCATAGCAGACTTATTAGTGGTTTAAATGAACCGGAGAGCTCAAGGTTGTAATCTATTTAGAGAGATGCGCTAACGGCAAACTGTGTGACAGCTAACTGTATCGTGCCGACACGTCACCGCATGTCCTGATTAAGGAGGCATCTTGGGGACAGTTGAGGGCCCCATCTGCCATCGCTGATAGAATTGTCTTGTTGGTTTGTGTTTTCATAGGACATATTGAGCTTAATACAAAAACTATTTTGGGGAAAAATAGTTTTTGTCTGACCCTCAGCCAATGTGACAATCAATTCACTGCTCACAATATACAGAACAGTGATCTGACAACATAATCAAATATGTTTTATTGTGGCTTTCAAACTGGCCTTTCTTTCTACCAATTTTGCCTTTTTGCTCGAGAATTTGCCACATATTTTACTGACCACAGATATTTCCCTCAGGTGTGTAACTACATGCATGCCCATAGGCCTTTGAAAGTGTAGTGTAGAATGTACTGCCAGCCGGTAATAGCGCCCATCACCCTCCATTAAGCCACACATGGTTCAATAGGAGTTCTGTGAGACAGCCAGCGGTAGAGGTCAATCATGGTACTAAGCCGAGTTAAAGCGGCAGCAGTGGCAGCGGGATGGAACAGGGCAGCGTGTGTTAGTGAGAGCAGCCATTTGCCCAACCCTATCCTATTTTGTAGACAAGAGTGCTCTCAGGCATGCACACCCACGCACATCCTCACTCTCACACTGTTATGCACACAGCTCCTCCAGCCAACCCCCATATTCCACCGCAAGATCAACTGCCTCTGCCTCCCCTGTAACTGCTCAACGGCTATTCCTGCCACAGGCTCTGCAATGCTGTGCCAGAATAATCCACGCTATATTAATGCTTGTCAATGGAATACTGTGGAAATATTCAAATCATGTAGAATATAGCAACACACCAGATACTGGATATGCCCACAAATATGGCTAATTAAAACCACTGCATTTATTTCTAAGAAAACCATTTTTTTTTCCTGTCAAAATGTCAATGTTCACAAATGCCTTTGTATCCAAAAAACGTGTTGATAGACGGTGCCGAGCCACATATCAAGTGTTTGGAGAAGGCACCACCCACAAAGGAGCCTCGACAACAGGGAAACGGCTGAACAGAGAACATAAATAGATTGTGGTTAGGGGCTCTGGGGAAATCTCAAAGCCTGAATAACAACGTGTTTTCCTTGTGTAATATGCAAGGCTGGAGAAATGTATTTTCTGACTGATGTTATAGTTGTTCTGCACAGTAGATTTAAGAGTTTGTATTTGTGTGTGATGTGAATACACAAGGTCCTTTGAGGCATTTGAAAGATAAGGCTTTTGAATGCTGGCTGGAATCGGTGTGTATGGATCGCTGCATGAATTGGGTTTCCACTCGTAGTGAAGTGGCGAGGAGGAAATGCTGTGCATCACCCCAAAGGACACCTACCTATCTATCTATCTATCTTGCACTGATCTTACAAGCTCTTTTACTGGTCAAAGCCAAGACATGTAACAAGTGGAGGAGTGAATCATGCGTATTTGGATGGAAATGTAGGTGGCTGGGCTGTTTATGGCAACCCCGCAGTTTGTTGTCAGCTTTTGCCTTTGGTGTGAGATAAGATTTATAACTATGGAGAGGGCTGGCGACAGAGAAATCCTTGGAGGCTCAGTTCAGCTTATCTGGATTTCTGCTCCCAGAGCAGCCTCTGTCCCTAGCTGAGACCAAGTGGGTGACCTTGACAAGAATGTGGCTCATTATTGCAATAGATACCGCTGTTGTCAACTGACCTATGGTCTGAGTGGGAGTCTGACCAAAAAGAGCCCAGAGGCAGGCACCTCAGCCACCAGTATATTTAAGCCTTTAGATCAAGGCTGCACAAAATAGTATAAAGTATCTGGTACTTTTATGGAATGTGTTCGTTAGAGCCATGATACCGTGAAGACATAATCAACAAATGAATAGTGTGCTTTGTATGGATTTAACCATGCCATCAAAAATCACTCCGAGCCACTAGTTCATCATTTGTGCCCCAATGCCCCACATATTGTTGGTTTTGAGTAGAAAAAAAAAAGGCAAGCCATACTGAGCAATCATGCTTGCCCACTATGGCCTAGTAAGTGCTGCCAAACATAGCTAGGGTATTCATCAGAAAAGCACAAAGCTGCACAACGTTTACAACTGTTGGTAAGCTGCAATTTGCGAAATAAGTGCTGTTTGGCACTTTAGCACTGTCTGCTGTGCATGGTGGACTTGCTGGTGTCAGGTTTCTCTATGCTATATTGTCAGGGCTTTCCTGCATGTAAAATTGCAAGGTGGCCTCCTTGCTCAAATCCCTCCCGCCTTGCTGTGTCGGCATGGTAAAACATGGTTTTGAGTGCATTTATAAATTGCTTGCGGAATACTGCAGTCAGTGTTGTGCAGTGATGTTCATAGGTGGTGCTATATTGAACATGGGATAGAAAGCTGGATGTTGGCGCCAATTATGAAGTACTACAAGTATGGATGACCACAAGAACATTGTAGTTCCGCTGGCGAGAGGAAGAATGTACTGATCCTGAGCGATGGTCTGGTTCTGTGTGGAAATGACCGAACATCACAGAGGTGAATGGAGGTGATAAAACATGTCATCTTGTTTTCTTTGCAACCCACCATGTTAAAATATTATGAGTCTAAACCACACCACAGCCCTCTTATAAATGACTTCTATGAGAATTCTAAAAAAATAAATTGACTCGCAAAACTTGTGTGGGCTTAATCTCGGAACCCAGAACGTTTTTGTGGTTGTAGTTGTTGTTTAATTTGTGCTTGTCTTGATTTGTGACACTAATGTAGGCTGTATAACACGTTTTTGACAAAAGGACAGTCTGCATATTAAACTCTCTGATAACTTTGGCATCAAAGACCCCCATTGTGGTTTCTTTCCCCACTCAATGTGTTATCGACCCCCCACCCCCCTCCATTCCCTCCTGTGTGCACTGTTTGTATGGTCATAAAATATAGGCTACAATAGGCTATATGTTCTGCCAAGGCCAGGTGCTAGTGACACAGATCACTATTCACACAACACTCCTACTCCCACAGGGCTGTAGTAGCCCGCTTTGGGCTAGGTCACGGTCGTGGCCTGCCTGTCTCATTTTGTGCCAGAAAAATCCCTGATTCATGTTATGTTTTTGGGGATATTTCATTCAATCATTGGACCATCACGTTGATGTAATCAGGAATATATCCATATTATAGCCTTTTCCATGAGTAGTGGAAAGTAACAATTGTGTTAATACCAACATTTGTATTACTAATTCCCATACCCCACATATTTTTGTTGACTTATTTTTTTCCCAATCTTTTTTTCCATGAAAGAAGCCACTGTTGAACTGTTGTAACGCATATTGTGAAGGTTTAAACGATCACCTTTGAGGAGTTTATGACAGTTGACCCCAATGTACCAGAGTCCCCGCCCCCACCCTTCAAGGAAAGTAAACAATAGCAGGCAGCAGCCCAGGATGGCTGGCTGCGCTGGGACAGGAAGGGTGGAGTTAGGGCTGGGGGGCTGGGTGTGGGCTGGGGTGGCTGCAGGGTCAAGCTACATCCAACTTTGTATGACACTCAGAAAGTGGAGCAAAAACACCTGCTTGCTGTGAACTAGCGATCCAGCTAGTCATTCTCTAGAAATATTGAATGTGTATATAGAAGCCTCTCTTTTACTACTGCTATGTTGACACAGGCTTTCGCGGAAATGTTCTGCTTTGATGTGTCCGTATCCATGTTTGGGAATTTAGCTTGGGATGCGTATGATCTCCCAGAAGGCTGTTAACATTGAGTTTATCCTAATGCAGGTTGATTTATAGTATTCATGTTGACATATTTTTTTCATCCTGTCTATTTGATTCAATGTCGTCAACAGCTTGTTTTTCTGATGTAAAGTAGCCTGCAAGCCGTTATCAGCACCTTATCATTATGGTTGTCTGCCTGTGGATATGGGTACCGCCTCCATCGTTTCTCCTCTTAAAGCAAATTATTGTAAAATGACTTCTCCTCAACACCAGCCATTACTTTGATGCAACTAAGCAATGCATTGTAGCTCTCCTGAGCATCCCTCTAATCTCAGAGAGAGTGCCACTGGCATCGATAGCAAACAGGATTTAAGGGTGCTTACGATGAATATTATTTCGGCATTAGTCAAATCAAAGCTGCTAACGTATTAAGAACAGCAGGGAGTTGATGTCGGCACTTGAGCTATCATTCATCCAGGAAAAATTCCCTTCAGAAGAAATGTAGCTGTAGGAATTTAAAATCTGTCAACTTTAATAGAAAGTCGCATAATGCTTTAATTCTTGGAATTTGCACTGATCGTAATTGACTCATTTGCATGTTGAGTACCTCAGTGATGTCTTTTAAAGATGAACATTCAACAGCACAATGATAAAAATGGCTGAAGGAGAGCCCAACCCCGACCACTGAGATTGGTTTGCATTTAGTACAGGCATTGGATGAATAATCCCATTCTGAGAGCAGACTAGCTCAATCCTGGGTGAACTGGGTGTTTCACATTCTTTCGTTTCGTCTTGCCGATCTGTAAGGAGGTTTTTGGCTAATGATCGCAGACATGAAACATCCTGTTAAAGTTCTTTGACAAAGTGTCTGCAAAGGTTTCAAATCAACACTATAATACACACAATACAATGCCATTCCCAAATATCTTTGTTACAATTTATCATAACAAAACAGACAACATGGCAACGCCACCCCATGGAGTTCTTTTCTTTCCAGGCTCTGATCCGTCTCCCCCCAGGATTATATGTTGTCACATAAGAGGGCTGCTCGATCCCAGATTTGTTTCCATTAGATGACTCCTTCTCTGGGTTAAACGCATGCTATTGTATGCATGACTTGTGTTTGGCTGCTATGTTTAGCTTGGTCATCTGCTGATTAAGCATTGATGCAGCACACCTGTCGACCGCCTATTAAAGCTTTTACAGGGGAGCCCACAGCCCTGCCCCAGAATGATACTAAACCTGAAAGCGTTTTTATAAAGGTGTGGTCAGGGAGGTTGGCTTTTCTTTTTTAAAGAACAAATGTTTACACGGAATCTCTTCGATGTTAAACGTTCTTTCTTTTACCGTTTGTCATTTCCATGAGAGTACAGACTTTTACGCAAGCAGCATGAAGTGCTTGTGATGTTCTCGATCTATTTTGTGCATGCAATATTGTAAGAATGTATTGTTTTGATATTTTTGATCTTTCAAAACTATTCCGTTTAGATGTGTACTATAGCCGAAATGGAAATCAGACATTGAACCCAAAGTCCTTGTCATTCATGCATGGCTTACCTTACAGTCATGTGCAGAACGAACCAGCACTGCATGTCCTCTGCTCACCACTTAACAGCTGGAATTAATACCTAAAGATGACAACTCCTGGCAGTAATAGAGATGCATTTAGAAATAAAAAATGTTTTCAATGGTGAGGAGGAATTTTCAACCCGAATGAATCGGACATACTCAATGAGGCTACTGTTGTGGTACCGTCTTGCTGTAGTTGATAGTTTCTTTAATTGCACCATACTCTACTTATCTCGGCATTGTGCGGGGCCTTTTGCCTTATGTTCATATGTTTTGTGTTTTTATTTATCTCCACTACACCACTTTAACTGCCTATGATGTCATTGGTAGCATGGGAACAGTCCCTCCACACAACACCTGTTGCCCTCTCATATGTAACAGCAGCCGCCTCGACAGGTAAAGCAGCTTCCTCCTGGGGGGAGTGGGAGCCTTGTTTCCTTTGTTTCCCCATCTTTTTATCCTTTTAGCAGATTTGCATTTGAAATCATAGGCTTTTGGCAGTTCTCGGTGTCATTGTCGCAATGCCATGTTTATCCAAAAGGTTTTTTTTTCCCCTGCTCGGATCTAGAGCAAATGTGATAGCATTGCTTGCCTTGGTAACGTTAAGTCGTAATTTGCAGCTGTTGCCAAGGGCTGCAAGATGAAAGGAGTCCCAGTGCTGCATATGGTGGTGTTGTCTCTCAAGACTGTTTTCATGTTTACAATCTCAGATTTAACTCTTCTATTTCTAGTCTTCATGTTGCATAATTGAGTATGAGGAATAGTAGTGTTATAACAAAGGCTTTTGGTGCTCGTAGTCTTATTGGGTTTTCTTAATGGATATTATGAGACTATGAGATGGTTGTACCTGTTTTTCATTCATTCTTGGACGTTTACTGTGTAAAATAGGAAACCTGGCTTAATTATTACTGCTCTAAAGGGGTTGTTTTTAATGGCTGAATGATTTCATCATGGCTTTCTTTCCTCTCCATTATTCATGTGTGGTTAAAGCCTGCAATTCGCACTTGAAACTGGAAGAGTTGCCTAGAAACCGAGAGTGCCTTTAGCCAGCCGACGCGCCCCCAGAGCTGTAAGGTTGTTCCTCTTTGCGTGTTCTCGTTTTGTGATTACGATGCGCTTTAAAGAGGAGAGGTGTTGTGTTTTTATTGAAGACATTTTTGTAACCCTTCAGTGACAGGAGTACTATTTCACTTGTGTTTTGATCATCACATCATAATCAATAAACTGATAGTGTATTATCTGAATATTAGGATAATTTGTGACTTCACCCTTTCTTAGCCAGAAGCATTTTACGGAGTTCAAAGGAGCTCCATCTTTGAGCTGTGTCTGAATTATGAGTCATTGATTTGATGCTAGTTATGGTCTTGTGACTTCAAAGCCATCATGAATAGGATTCAGTTAACAAATTGTGACTGGGGATAGGATTGTATTCTGCTATTCAAACGATGGGATTATCTGAACTAGTTTGAATATAAATGAGGTCTCTGTTCACACAGACAATGAGCACTTTGACACGCACGCCATACTCCCGTTACTGAGAATAATCAGTTTATGGGCGATAATTTAATTTGAGCTCTGGTGATATGTCGAGAGGAAACCACAGTTCTATTTGTCTCTTTAAGGAAGTCATGTCAAAATGACAGAACATTTTTTTTTTTTTTAGAATATGATACCACACAAGTTGCTTGTTTGCATTTGGTCGTGTTTCTGTCACTTTTAGCCAGGTGCGCGACACTTCTATCTGGATGACAAACTTGCTTAGATCAAGGGAACATTTTGGACAGTTGCTTTGTAATACTTGCACTCGTTCATGTGCAAATTAAAACATGAAAGAAACTACAAAGATTTACAGAGTTAAAATAATGACGAAGCCAAAAGGTAGCCCCCGTTTCTATTGATGCTGTTGTCTCTGCAATATTATTGCAGAACTTGGATTTTATATTGCAATAGTGATTTTATACATAGTGATTTTATAACAGCACTGTTTATGTACACATTTAATGACGTTGGTTCAAATGTAAACTGAATGAAGACGTGAAAAACAAATGTGTTGATGTTATCCAAAAGCCACACAGTCTCGCATGGATACAGTGATATTCACTGCATGAGATGCTTTGCTTAGGCCTACTTATTGTAAGCACAGGCAAATATGTTTATCAGAAGGGAAACCCTCTCGTTTTCCTAGCTTCCATGTAAGCTGAAACCCGATCCAACCTCAGTGGGGGAATGATTCATTCTATGCATACTCTTGCTTTGTGTAACGTAAATGTCAAACGTTTGGTACATGTGCATAATGAATGAACCCCTCTTCTGGTGGAAAATGCCCAAAACCTGATGACCATAGTGGCATGTAAATGATGATGAGATGGGCTAATCCCTCAAATGTGCGGAGCCAAAGTGAGTTGTATCAGTACGTTGAGTCGTAACAGGGTTAGAAAAAAATGCTCTGTTGCTGTAGTTGTTAAAACACCCATATTTTTGTTTGGCCAATGCTTTGTGATTCTGGGCAAATCATTGGCCATATCCCTGAAGTTTAGGCCTATCCCTGAAGGGATCATCAAATTTCATTTTAACTTTTCCAAAACCTTTCCAAACACTTTGGGAGAGATTCATTTCCATTGAATAGTGTGCCCATGGCTGATACATTATTTTGTTTCTTCACTTTAATATAGCCGGGTTTTTTTTAAGTTTAATCCCCAAGCCTTACCTAGCCTGAGAGTGTTGCAAGACTGCTCTGTGCTTTCAATGCTCATAGTAAGTACTCAAAGCCTGAGGGGCCCACATGAGTTGGGGGTTGGACATTCTTGAGCGATGGTGGTGCATACCATTGGTCTCCAAGTCTTGTAAATGGCACAATCTCAACATGTGTTGAAGCTTTGTTTGCTAAAACACAATTGATGATCATACTGTGGAAATGATGACCATGTAGGTGGATGCACAGGGCTGTAGTACTTTTGGAAGGTCTCATCTTGGTTTTGGAGTGAATTTGACTCTAATCTGTCTTGGATGAATTGAAGTTCTGATAAAAGACCAAAGCTGTGTTTGAAATTGCACAGCTACATATTGCTTTTTCTCCTTTCATCATAAATAGATGCATCCAATTCTAGTTAAGTGTAGTTTGTAGAAAAATGACAGCCACATGGTTGTGGTCTCGATTGGACTATTTTTGCATTCTT
>OMOU01000323.1:0-15206 GCA_900312585.1 Malacocephalus occidentalis
ACTGATTGTCATTGAACGGTAAGCAGTTCAGTGGGAACCGGCCACAGACCAATTTGTGTGTGTGTGCGTGCGTGTGTTTTTATGTTAAGGACAGTCCTTCATTGGACCAACGACTCCCCCGTTTTAACCAATGGGAGAGAAGGGCTGTGCTCAAAAGGCCATTCATTGGCTCAGGGCTGCACCAACAGCCAGGGACTTGTTTTCTATTTCACAACCAGCTGTGCGTAAAAACCAAAACACATGGAGGAGGACAATATTTCACATAATCAGTTATTTAAAACAAGAGGGAAGGAGGGAGGGGGGAGATGGTCGTATTTAGTTCGTATCAGACAGCACAAAGTGCCATTTCTCAACCCTGTAGGCTTCAGCAGTCTTCAAGATCGGGGTGCAGGAACCATGTCATCTAATCTGTGGAAAACGGTGGAAGAAAATCATAACTCTTCAAAGTAGAATACATTTAATAAAGTGACAAACTAAATCAAATACAAATGATTGAAACAAATGCAAAGCTAAATTTAAAAAAAAAAAAGGCTCATTTGAGACAATAGGGAGTTGTTAGTCTATTCTAAAATACTGCATGTTTGGTTAATATAGGTCTGTAGAGAGGAAACACTGTAGCATTTGTGTTCAGCAGACACCTTTCACAGACCACGGCAGAAGCAATACGGGTGACATTTTGTCGGCCAAACCTCAGAAGCGGATCATGTTTAAGTAGTCAGACATTACAATTGTGGGAAATAAAACTTGTAACAGCAATTTAAGCTACAAAACGTTTATACATGTTTTTGTACATTGATATTCTCAAACTTCTACACAATTTAGGTTGCTACTTTGTTTTAATTTATTTGTTCTGACTCTTGATTTTTCTTTACCGAAACTGACAACTTTGTATTGAGTAGGAACCCTGTGTTGTTCAAACTGACTAGCATGTGTTATTAACTACCAGGAATGACTGTGAATAGTAGTTTGTGAAAACCCCAGTTTGATTTGAAAGGGATTTTCCCTTCCCCTTTCAGTAGTTGGAATGAAAGAATAGAATATTTAATGTCCGCTTTGTAAATTTTTCAGCAAACAATACTCTGTAATAAAGTTAATTGTAAATTAAAAGTGTTTTATTGTACGTTCAATGTTTCTTCCATTACTACCACTATATGAATCTAGAGACTGCTCACTTCCGGCGGAAGTTGGCGGCGCGTGCACACGCAGCGGCTTCTCTCTGTCCCGACAGAATGGCGATTTTGTGTTTTTTTTCTATTCATTCGCTATTTCACCTGGGCCTGAGAGGCATGTAATTTCATCTGTGCTGTATGTCAATATAGCACATTTGACAAATAAAATAACTTTGACTTTGACTATCAGAAATAAGAAGTTAGTCACAATACTGCCACTAGATGGCGCCGTTTCTCCACTTGAAAATAATTTGAAACGCGTATTCGATTCACACGTCACTAAAAACAGGTAAGAAACTGATAGGTAACTATAATCACTTGTCTGAAACCGACTGAAATAAATCAAAATAGATTACATGGTGAAGATACAAGTGCAATACACTTCCGAGTCCAGAACAGATACATCAGAACATGAGATAACCCATTTGCAGATGGGTCTACAGTCGCTTCAGCTTGTAAATATCTATGAAACATGACGTACCCTAGACCTTCAGACTGAAACTACAATGATACGTGTCAGCCCGCACGTGTCACGCGTACGCATGTATATTTAGGCCGATTGCAGGCCGTCTGAAATAATCTGTTTCGCGCCATCAAAATAAGTGGATAAAGCTTGAAATAACAGTCTATACGCCGACCACCTCAAGCCCAATGACGTCGAATAGTGTTGTGATAATATATATCATATATCTATATATATATTTTACATATCAAGGTGTGTGTGTGTTTGTTGTTGTTGTGCATGTGTGTCCCCTACATATCACAATTATAATTACCCAAAACTAATTAATTACAAAGGGGGGGCGCTACTTTGAGCCGCGGAAGGCACCTCCCTGCCTCGCCTTCTTTCAGACTCTTACGTCTGGCTCCCCCGTTGCTGTCAGCTTGTGTTTCTAAAAAGCAACCCAATGGAGACCGCACCGACCGCCTATGATGCGGTCCCCAGTCATTGACCAGTTGGGAGCGACACTTTTGTAAAATCTCCGAGTTTCCTTCCCCGCCACTGGACACCTGTGGATTCACCTGGGACGTTTTGGTAAGTTAACTTGTTAACTTCAATGTCTCTTCAGTACTCAATGAATTCGACGGATTAGTGCGAGCGTGAAAGTGTATACACGCTACGTTTACGTCGTGGTTGCAAGATAATGTACACGCAGGTGCCTCGTCGCTGCACTCTGCACTCAGACATTTTCAACACAGTTCAACTTATGCAAGCCCTCAAAGAACAAGAAACTACTCACTAAGAAGTACATGAGTTCAGATGTGTTCTCAAATTGTATTCTTTATATGTCCATCGTGGTTTAATTTAATATGAAGGCTGTACTGTAATTTTTGCTGCAAGTCAGGCTTTATAGCTAACCCTAGTGCTTTTCCCACGTGTGGCTTTTTTTCTTTCTTTGGCTTTGTTCGTTGTTGTAGAACTTGTTTCTCCACTTCGGTGTCTGTTTGTTCTGATGGTGTGTCTTCGGTTTCAGAGCTACATAACTCGAGCCGATCCCGGTTTTATTCCTTTTAAGCGTCACACATTATTATTATTTCCGTTTTTAAACCTATCTCGTGTGTTACTGTTGACTATTCGTTCACAGAACTGCATCGTTGCCTCTCGTAAGTATGGTGCTTTGCGTAATGTTATCTGTGAGCACTCTGCTCGTCTCACCACCTGCCTGGCCTGCTGTTTATCATCATGAGCTCCAATTACGTATTCTAACTGTTCATACAGACCTCAGCATGATCCCAGTGGGTGAATTCAGGAACTTTGCCACAGAACAGAATCCACAGTTCCGGGTGCTGAAACCGTGGTGGGACGTTTTCACAGAGTACCTATGTATCACCATGCTGATGATTGGCGTCTTCGGATGCACCTTACAGGTGAGGCTCTTTGGAACCAACCGCTGTGCCATTCTGATCTTTTAAATCTCCAAATGTTTGGTTATTATGGTGGAATAATGGCTTTAGAGGAATTGCCTCGCAAAGCCTCTGACAACACTGCAGCATGCTCATATGATTCTCTGTGCTTGTGAGCAGCTATTAGACAACACATAGTCCCTGAGAACTATAATTTCCTCACGGAGATACTTTGGATAGAGACGTGTGTATGAATGCAAGGACATGTCAGAGTAGAGTTCAGGCAAAATATATCACAAGTGTGTGTATGTGTGGATACAAAGGTTCAAATCGTTATAACATAACCATAGTCATAAAATGCTTAGTCCATGACAATTACATGTTGCCACACATCATTGAATTGAACACATTGGATCATATTCTGTATGTGCAATATCATTTTAACTATTTAACTTCAGTTACCTCTTCTTTCATATACATGGAAAAATGTTGTAATGCAAAAGTATTAACAGTATTATGATTTTTTCTTGTTATTGAAAATAAAATGTAACTCCTAACTCCTGATTGGACAGTAGCTGCACTGACCTCAACCCTGTAATTCCCCCAATCCCAAAATAAATGTGTGATTAACAAATGATAAAATGTACGTCCGATAAACCTGCCAAGTTCCATTCCATCCATTCATGAAAAACTCTTTCCTCCTTAGCTTACCCAGGACAAGATTTCCTGCTTGCCCAGCCATTTCACAAGCCCAACTCCTGAGGCCATTGACTGCAGCCACATCCGTGGCTACGGGGAGAACGAAACATGGGAACACACGCTGGTCAAGACTGTGAGCCCCATCATCCGCGAGGTCTACGGCCGGAAGAACAATCTGGACATCCACCAGTATGTCTTTGTGAACCACTACTGCTACGAGCGGGCCGTGCATTGGTACGGCAAGTACTTTCCCTACCTCGTGGTCATCCACACTATGATCTTCATGGTGGTCAGCAGCTTTTGGTTCAAGTTTCCCGGGACCTCGTCCAAAATTGAGCTCTTTGTCACCATTCTTGGGAAGTGCTTCAATTCCCCCTGGACCACGAGGGCTCTGAACGAGGTCTCGGAGGAGCGGAGCGAGGAGAAGCTGGTCACTCTACGGAGGAACACCATGACGAAAACTGTAGCCGCGGCGGAGGAGGAAACCGTAGTGCTCCTGCGGTCGTCCTCTGTCAAGTCCAACTCTGAAAAAAAGCCCCCAGAATCTCAGTCGTCCGCCTCAGTTCTGGATCGCAAAGAAGGAGAGCAGGCCAAAGCTCTGTTTGAGATGGTGAAGAAGTTCAGAACTCACGTGGAAGAGGCAGATCTCCTCTATGTCATGTATGTGCTGCAGACATCTTTCAAGGTGTTCCAGGTTGTCCTCATCATTATATACAGCGTGGTACTGGTTACCAAAATTGAGATTGTAGTACGTTGCCTGGTTCCTCCTGAGCTGACTGGTTTTGACATCTACTGCTGTAACCACAATAAGGCTCATCTTTTCTCCAAGCTAGCCTACTGCTACATCTGTTTTGTGGGGGTATATGGATGTATGTGCATCTACACCCTCTACTGGCTACTCCATCGTTCTCTAAAGGAGTACTCTTTTGAGCAAGTCAGGTTGGAGACGGGTGTTAACGACATTCCAGATATGAAGAACGACTTTGCGTTCCTACTCCACCTCAGTGACCAATACGACGCTCTTTACGCCAAGCGGTTTGCCGTCTTCCTCTCTGAAGTGAGTGAGTCGCGGCTCCGGCAGGTCAACCTAAACCATGAGTGGACTGCGAAAAAGCTACGGACTCGCCTCTCCAGGAATGCCAGCGATCGGCTGGAGCTCCATCTGTTCATGCTGCCCGGTCTCCCTGATACGGCCTATGAGCTTCCAGAGGTGGAATCATTGAAGCTGGAACAAGTCACTAATGTTACCATCTCCTCTGGCATAGTTAAACTTAATTCTCTTCAGGAGCTGGCACTCATCCACTGCCCTAGCAAGGTCCAGCTAGCGGCATTGACCTATCTTAAGGATCGGCTGAAGGTTTTACGCCTGTCTTTTGAAAGTGCAGAGCAGGTTCCTCCCTGGATGTATAGCCTGCAGAGTCTGGAAGAACTAGATTTAAATGGCCCACTTACCAATGAGGTGTCCCGCAATTCAACTCTGGAGACCCTGAGAGATCTCAAATCTCTCAGGGTCCTTACTATTCGCAGTAATCTTACCAAGATCCCCACCACAGTAGGGGATGTTGCCTTGCAGCTGCAAAAGCTTTGCGTCTACAATGAAGGTGTCAAGATCCAGGCCTTTAGCAGTCTGAAGAAGTTAACCAACCTGGCTTCATTGGAGCTACTGGGTTGCATGCTAGAGCGCATTCCCAGTGCCGTCTTCAGCCTGGTTAACCTCCAGGAGTTGGACCTGAAGGACAACAAGCTCACCACTGTGGAGGAGATCCTGAGCCTGCAGCACTGCCGGCGTCTGACGACTCTCCGCCTGTGGTACAACAGCATCAGTTACATCCCAGAGCACATCAGCAAGCTGCAGTTTCTGGAGACGTTTGACATCAGCTGGAACAAGCTCCAGAAGCTCCCCTCCAGGATGTTCTACTGCACAAAGCTCAAGTACCTGGATGTCTCCCATAACCAGATCACCTCACTTCCCCCCGAGGTGAACATCCTGCAGGGCCTCCAGTACTTTTCGGCGGCCTTCAACTCTCTGGAGATTCTGCCGGAAGAGCTATTCTCTTGTAAGAAACTAAAGACATTGGTTCTGGGAAACAACCGCCTGATTTCCTTAAGCCCCAGAGTATCCAACCTGACCATGCTGGTCCGACTCGAGCTGAAAGGGAACCGCATTGATTCTCTTCCTGATGAAATTGGGGACTGTCCCTCGCTGAATCTTAGTGGGTTGGTTGTTGAGGGCAACCTGCTGGATCTATTGCCAGCACGTGTGCAGACAAAATTAAGTAGCAGTTGATTTTGAAGGACTTTTGTTATTGACACAATGTTGCCATGTGATTTTTGCTTCAGAAAACCGTGAACATGTTCAGTGAAGGGATTACGTTATATTTGTCAACAAAGCACCCACTGTCAATCAGGTTAAATAATATCACTACTGATTTCTTTTAAATACAAGATCCATTTGATCATGAATCATTTTTCATGTTTTTATACACGCTGTTCAGCTATTGTAAATATTTCTCACTCAAACTATGTATTTATTGGTTGGAAAGATTGTTTTAGATGTGCTAGTATCAAGTTAGTGTTACACTGCAACAGACCAGTTCAAAAAGTATAAGGCTAAGCCAGAATCTGGACATCTGTCTCCACAGATGTACTTTGGTATCACACTTTCGCTGGGCTGAACACATGAACAGGTAAAAAACATTCTCTCAGGAGTGGCTTTCAATGCCACTCACCTGCAGCTGCACACCAGCCAGCATCTCATCACCGTGGACAATACACATTTTCCATTAAAATATGACTCATGTTTGGTTGTAACACTATTGTGCATACATTATGCATTATACATGTATTGCACACATTGTGGCACCCATTGCACTCCAGACCTTTCTTCTTGCCCTTTTGTGGGCTAGGGTTTGGCGGGGTGTCATGAATATAAGGCCTGTAAAGCCCTTTGAGACTGTAACTGTTATTAAATCATTTTATAAAATAAAATTGCCTTGTTTGTGTTCAATTTCACTCACTCACTTTGTTACATACCTCATTTTACATTATAGGCACTTCCTTCACTTTACATGCTGTGTCTCCCGATTGGCTCGGCATAAACTCTGCCCATCATTCAGGTTTTGCCTTTTGGCCTTCTATCTACAACACGCTGAAACAAGCATAATGCTGTAGTCTTCAGGGGAGTGCACTGAGGAACCGGCCGAAAAAGCAGGGCATGTTCAAGTCCTGGCCTGCATTCACACATTACACGGGCTCCCTTCCACACAAACACACACACACGCAGCAAACGCCTTCACAATATTCCAGTTTGACAGGAAATGCAAAGCAATCAATGGTATTATAATGATGACCTGGAGATGTTCACCTGCCCTGGACTAATATTTTCCATAAAGGATATTTTGGGTATGTATCTGTGACATGAAAGATAATAGTTAGCCATGTACTTTAGTGTGTTTGCCAGTTTACAAAACTGTAATGCATTCAAGGAATGACACTTGTATGCTCTTTTGAACTCTCTTTAAACTGTAGCTAGCATCTATAACACATTAGTTATCACCAGACTTTAATCTGTTGTCAGTTTAGAGAAATGATACAATATATTTTGTATATTGTATTATTACAATATATAAAACAAAGTGAAAAATTTTTTTTAAACAATCTTCACATATTGTCATATTTTAAACATACTAGTGAACAGGTTGGTTTTTTCCCGGGATACTAGACAGTAGTTGGCCATAAGTAATTTTTCCCACGACTGGATAACTTATTAACTCACAGTGTGTGACATCAGTTTCCCCAGTCTGTCTGTATGACTCACCTTTTCCTTGGTGTCATGAGGTGGATTCTCTACTCTACACGCTTGATCTCCTGAGGGGTTTATTCCATGGAGGAGGTTCCCAAGGACATTCCAAGGCCACTTGACTCCACTGATGGTATGCGACGTATCAGGGGAACAGCAAGGAAAGGTAACAAGGAGAGAGCTAGGATGCTAGCACCTCCACTTTCCACCTTCCCCACCACGACACTATGGTATAGGATTGTACATCATTGCATGTGATCACCGGGTTATCAAGATCTTGTGTATTAACCCCACGGTGCACTCAAACTAAGGATGCGTGCGCCCGTTGAGTTGACTGGTGATGTGAACAGAGGAGGGTGAAGTGGTGTGCTGGCCATCAGGCATAACGGGGGACAAATCCCAGTGGGCGGCCGCATCAGTGAGCCGATGGACCGTCAAAAAATGCTATATGGTTTTAGGCGGCCCTGCATGCGTCTTCACCGGTCCTCTCCGTGTTTCTGTCATTCCTGATGCGCTGAGTGTGTTTCGGGACCGGGCTCACTGGCCAATGACAACCAAGTTAATTAATGGACGGGCTCACTGGCCAATCACAACCAAGTTAGTTAATGGACGGGCTCACTGGCCAATCACAACCAAGTTAGTTAATGCACGGGGTAATATTCTGTTTATTGTCACTTAATTCATATACACAGTATACAACAACGAAATGGCGTTTCTCACGGACCAAGGTATTAACACAAAAGACAAAAACCTACTCAAATTCAACATGATATAAAAATACAACATAAGGAAAGTGTCTGTGCAGGGTAGTCATGAAGACCAGGAACAGAGAGGTACGGTCCAGGTGAGTTGTATGTGTGTAATGTAATGTAATGTGGGGATGTTCTATGCTTTGCGATTCCCAAACCGCGCAGCGATGCAGTTCTGCTGCCAATGCGTGCTGTACCGTTTGCGGTCTCTCCGTCAGGAAGCCCGCGGGGAGAGACAGCTTGGCTCAGGGAGATTTTGAATATGTCTGTGAGGACGTCTGCAAGATTCATACAGGGCCGAATTTCTTAGCAGAGTCCCTGAGCACACGGCCAGGTGTGTTGCCCCACCCTGCAGGGTGGCTCTCTCACGTATTGTCATGATAATCAAACACACACGCACATTATTGAAACAACAATGGACACTTGAGTTCCTACCCCCTCACCCCCACAAACACAAACACACACACAGGTTAGCAAATTCTGGAACAACCGTCTTTCTTCCCTCCCTCAAGCACCAAAGCAAATAAGGAGCCTGATATGTTGTGGTCCGTATTGGGCCTTCTTGGGCGTGGCCGCCTGGGGGCCCGAAGGTGTGTTTACTTACTTATGGCCCCACCCCGGGGCCGTACGACACACCTCTTTTTGTCCTCCGTGCGAGTCTGCTTTGAGCTCCGCCCAACAGAGTTTCTGGGCGCTGGTTTTGGCGATAGGTGCACGCATACTGTATGTGACACGGCACCGTAATGTTCCTACAATATGTCTAACTGCACATTTCTGTGCTTTCAGTCAGTCGGATGATGTCATAGTGTAGATGCACGGCAGCCAGACAGAGGTGGGTAGCGACTTGTGGTAATACGTCGGACCCCCTGGCCAGGGTGAATTATTTCCAAATGGCTCAGGCAGGGCGAGCTAACAAAATGAGCATTATGCAAAAACCGAAACCCGAGCCATCGCTCGCTGTTGACAATGAAGCATTAGCTCTCTCATGTATCCTGTGTGTGTGTATGTGTGTGTGTGTGCGTGTTCTGTGTGTGTTGTGTCTCTTCAGCCAGCTATCGCGTCTGTGACCTTCGG
This sequence comes from Malacocephalus occidentalis, assembly GCA_900312585.1. Classification (NCBI taxonomy): domain Eukaryota; kingdom Metazoa; phylum Chordata; class Actinopteri; order Gadiformes; family Macrouridae; genus Malacocephalus; species Malacocephalus occidentalis. The sequence continues at coordinate 9,336 of OMOU01000323.1, forward strand.
AGAGTGTGTTTCACTGGGCTCTGCATTCCGTTGTCCGCTCATTATGAATGCCCTCCTTGATTCACCTTGGTAGCTGTTCTCCAGAGTCTGTATGTGTGTGCGTGTGTGCGTGCGTGCATGCATGCTTGTATGTGTGTGCGTGTGTGTGTGCGTGTTTCTGTAAGGAGACATCAATGTGATATTGTGAATGTGGCCACTCCACGACCATCAAAACAATGATGTTGTATGCATTCATTTTAAGATCAACTGAACATCGAACACATGGCTTCTACTACTTGTAGAAGCCATGTGAAAATTTACCCAAAGCGCACCTGATAGTTTCAGGCTCCTGTCAACCAGTCAGGCCGGCTGGTCACCCCAGACCTCATGCCAAATGGTTTGGTACTGGGGACATCCTGTGGACGTGATGCAGCAGTGCAACTAAAACATCTGTTCTGCGATTCATTACAGCTTGCCGGGGCCTATTTGATGTAATCTTTCTTACCCGATGACTGATGACATAGATGCTTATGGAATAGCTATGGCTCACTACAAGCGGAAGAACTAATCAAATGTAATGATGGTTTAATGATGACGTGGATCTAATTCACGTTTATTATTAAGTTAGGCTTTTATTGCTAAAAGTAGGAGTAGGAGCAAAATGGTGTCAGTCTCTGTATGATTTACTTATACGTCTGGAGGCTTGATACCTACAGGCCCTGCTGATTTCATTTTTTGATCAAAAAGCATTCAGCCTATCATACAAAACCATCCATCCACAGTGAAGTGTAAGCCTACAAACACACCACCGGGGGGAGCTGGTTGCACATACGTCCCATCAAATAATTCCAAAACATTCCTTCGTTATACATGCTGTTTGCACTAGTCATTTTGCACATGACATTACTAAATTACAAACTCAATCCAGAAACCTCTGATTACAGCAATAATTGAGGATTGATCAACTAATCCTTTAAGATGTGTTGTTTGCTTAAAAAAAAAGTGATTTGTTGGATATACAAAAATCTGGAAGCTTCACTGTTTACAGAGATCATGAGGTTGGTACTCACACTATACTTACACACACTATACACAAACATGCATCAACGCAAGACCCAAAGCAAGTGTTCTTCTCTTCACCATCAGGCCATTTATTGATTCTGTCCACTTTTTAAGAAGGCAATCAATGAGGCGTCTGGATTCAAGCCTGTGACTTATAGAACAGAAATACACTTTAGTTGTTACATAAGCCTCAAATAAGTCAGTTAATTCTTCAGTTTAAGAAACAAAACAATGATACAAAACCACAAGTTCAACACTTTATTACACGTTTCTGTCCAAGAAAAAGTTAATATTTTAATTGTAGTTTTAAAAATATGTTTTTATAAATAACATAACAAATTAACTATCCACAATAAAATGTATCTATTTACAAAATCATAGGAAGATAGGAAGATTGTCCTATTTCAATAAATAAATATGAGCCAAATCGAAACCTAATCTAATCAACACAGCTAGGCAAAGTAATGAGGGTGCACAATTAGTTTCATAAACATACAAAAAACACAGAGACCAACAGTTTAAGCTCTTACGCAACAAGAGAATAATATTAATAATAATAATCATCATCATCCAATTATTTTAAGAGAAAAACACTAAAGAAATCATCTATCTACAAATGTGCACTCCCAATCCCAGGGAGAAGAGCTACATATTATGCTTAAATTGCACTGTGCAAAAGAGATGTCCACACGCCAAGTCATTCACTGAAGCCAAGCGCCGACAGACACACATCGACTCCGAGCTGCGATTGTGAACATTCAACGTAACCCCCTTTTACACAGCAATTCATTCAAGTCACCAGGTTTCCAGGAGGACAGCAGGGGAAGGGGTGGGGGAGGATACCCGCGTAGTCCCTAGACTACGGCCACGGCCACGGCGCCGCCCCACTAGCTGTGGACATGGGCAAACACCAAGTCAATCATGTCTGGCGCGCCCGACGCCCTCGCCACGTCCACCGCCGTGTGCCCGGTAACGTTGGCGTGCTTCAGGTCCGACCTGGGGGCCAGAAACTCCACCACGTCCCGGTGCCCCTCCCTGATGGCGATATGGATGGGCAGCGCGCCGCTCATGTCCGGGACGTTGACCGACGCGCCGTGCTCCACCAGTGCCTGCAGGGTGTCCAGGAAGCCTGTCCGGGCCGCATCGTGGACCGGCGCGATGCCGTGCTGGTCCTGGGCGTTGGGGTCGGCTCCGTGCTCCAACAGTAGACCGGCGACCTTCGTGTTCCCCATCATCATCACCTGTGTGGAACAGGAGGGGTCGGGCACGAGTGAGCCTCTGTGTGTGTGTGTGTGTGTGTGTGTGTTACAGCTCGGTCAACATGCTCCATGTCTAACTTGTCATGAAGCAGGAAACTGCTCTACATATCCTTGAATAGGATGTGACTGAATTCGTTTATTTTAACATTGTTTGCAATGAACACATGTAAATGGAGAAACCAGCCGTTATATACTATAACAGAATATTCTACGTCTATAATCCACGTTCTGGTATAATAACACTCGAGCTCAAGGCAGGCAACTCATACATTAACGTGTAATAGCGTTACACGCGTGACGCTTGTATGATGATGTATGCATGTCTATACCTCTTCGACATCCACAACCAAGAGGAGACGTATACCTGCAAGGCCGTTCTGCCGAACTCGTTGACTGTATCGGGATGCACCCGGCATTCTTCCAGGATCCTCCGCACGTCGCTTGTGTTCCCTTTGGCCGCTGCCGACGTCAATGCTCTTCCCGCATCCATCTGGCTGAGGACCATGGCAAATATCAGTCTGTTTGTTGAAATAAAAAGCCAATGGTGCTGGAATAAGAGTTGAGCACATACATCTACATTCGGAAAGCCAAACATTAGATTAGCAGAAAATAAATAAATAAATGTAAAAAAAAAAAAATGCTCTAACGATGTTATCCCAGGCTACAGCTTGTGCTATTCGGTCAAACTTCAGTCTCACGACGACACATTTCAAGATAGCGATACGATGTAGCGGCAAGGAAAGGGAGTTATATCCCGTAAACCCTCATTATAACCAAGATGTGTCAAGAATACGGAACATTAGCACTGCGGCTAACGAAGGCTAACATTGAAGAGAGAACACCAATAAAGGATTATAGCAGTCGCTTATTACATACCTTCGCTTCGACAAAATCCAGACAATAGGTTGTCACCTCGACCGTTACTTTTGAAACCAGTGGATTTAAAAAGGATCGAGGTACGAAATGTTGATCAACATCAGAAAATAAGACATTTGCGCCCTGAGATCTAAACTCTTGTGTTCCTCGGCTACAAATTTACAAAACACAGCAGAGAACCCACGTTGACCAATCACAGCGCGTCTCGTGGGTGCTGCCGCTCCATAAATGGCAATGTGGGCGGAGTTAATCGCGCTTACTCCGCTATCACTGTGGCAACAGTAGCAGTCGACCAATGAGGAGTCGGAGCGCAGAAAGCGGGCTATTCGTATACGTTGATGTGCTCAAAGAGCAGTACGTTCATTTTTCGGGGCTAACCCTCCTGAACCAAGCGTGGAAAGGGCGCTCGAATTGTTTTTGCGCGCAATAAGATTAACGCCATGACATAATGTATGGAATCGTATTAAAGACACGATACGACAGTATTTCTTTGACGATAAATGGAAACCAGATAATAATGAAAACGTTATTATGTAGGCCTACTAGTAACAAAAGACAAGTCTGTATTGAATTAGGTTTTTGTTTAACTACAATTTAATAGCGTTTCAATTATTTGCTTCAAACATTCAAACCATTAAAATCGTAGTGCTATATAAAGGTAGCAAAAATGTCCACGTCAAGCAGGGCAGGTGAAATTACTTTGGAGTACAATTAAAAGTTGTTGTCGGAACTCCTGGTACCGAGACACTTGTACATTTTAGAAGTTGGTCCTCAGCTGGTAATCTAGACAGAAAAAGAGAGAGAAAAGTGTCACTAAAGTTCTACATCCACATATATGGTATATAACCTACTTGAGTAAGCCAAGAATAGATATTAAAGGGACTGTCATTTCTATTACTTGTTGTTGTTACTTGATGTTCATATGTCCTGGCACTTGAAATAGTACTTGGCGTTGTGTAGCATCTTTAATCTAGCTATCCAGCCAGGGGTCAACATACTAATTATGAATACTTGAAACAAATCTTACTGTACTGTCAGTGATATGTGGCTGTTTCACTCATTTGATAAATGAATTTTAAGTCGCTTTGGACAAACGCGACTTACGCCCTGAAAAGCCAAATGCCCCAAATGTGAATGTAATGTAAACATTGACGTTGCGCTTACCTCCGCTCTGCGTGATGTAGCGGACCCAGGGCAGGGCTTGATAACCACTTTTCTCTATGATCTTCATGTATCGTACCTGGTGCAGGTAGGTTAGAAGTGGGTGGAGCCACAAACAGGATAACGGGTTAATGCAAACGCATACTGTTTATATAGGACTTAAGCAGGCGAGCCAAGTGCACACAGAGTTACAGTGCCACAGCTATTTAGGAGCAGTTAGATGGGTCCCAGGGCAAAAACAATAGTGTGTCTAAGAATAGTATTAGCACACAGCAGCATTTCTCACACACAGACACAGACACACACACACAGACACAGACACACACACACAGACACACACACACACACAGACAGACAGACAGACAGACAGACAGACAGACAGACAGACAGACAGACAGACAGACAGACACAGACACAGACACAGACACAGACACACACACACACACACACACACACATACATGGTTACGACCAGCATGGGAATGCGCGTGTATGCGTGCATGTGTGTGTATGTGTGTGTGTGTGTGTGTGTGTGTGCGTGTATGCGTGCATGTGTGTGTGTGTGTGTGTGTATGTGCGTGTGTGTGTGTGTGTGTGTGTGTGTCTGCGCGCGCTCTGTTACTCGATACCTCCACGTCTGTTCTCCTGAAAACCCTCTCAGCCCATTAATAACCCCGCTGAAAGGTACTGGGTTTGATTCCCAGCGTCCGCAGCCAACAGGCAGCCGGCGCGGCTTGGAGAGAAGCGCCGACTCAGCCGAGTCTCGGCCGAGTCTCGTTCTCGCTGCCGCGTTCCGAAACAATACGCAATGACCTTCCCATATCTCTCCCGAGTACGCTTCCTGCTCCGCGTTATTTACTGCCTTCACATCGCGGATGGCCCGCCGTCAGGGGCACAGCGGGAGGTTCTGGTTTTGAAAAATGATTTGACGGCGATGGTTGTTTTTCCGCCTCAAACCGGTTTCACGGTGTCACATTTTTCGGTCGACTTGTTCTCCTGCGAGCGCAGGCATCGATGCCTGCGCTCATTAGCCGCGGCGTGGTGGGACCGCCACGCGTCTGGCCGTCTAGCTCCTGTCCACTCTCTTCCAAACTGAAATACTTTCAACTGAAGTGACCCCTGCCCCGCCCCTCCATCAAGATCATGTGACCCTGTGTCATGTGATTCTAGACTTCTGGCCGACTGGAGAAAGCCTTAACAATCTAAGATCATACCGGATGTACTGATTGGCCACAGGCTCATCCACAGGAAGTGACGTCATTTATTCCACCACCCACGATGACCCCTCCCCCTCACTCCCACATCCCCTCCGGCTCACAAATCAGTGCGCGCGTGTGCGGGGGGGGTGTGATATCCCACAGCAGCTGGGTTGAATTTCATTTCATTTGAACCCATTGAAGGAAGGGATTCTGCGTCTATTTTTAACCCCAGAGTCTGGATATCCCCAGAGGTACCGCGCTCACATCAAAGTGACCGCAGGATCTACTTTGGCATTTCATGACTGTTAAACGGATGGCGAGGCATACCCCCCCCCC
>OMOU01000324.1:1719-15792 GCA_900312585.1 Malacocephalus occidentalis
TAGACGGTGTAGGTCCTACTGTTGGTTATCAGGTAATAATTAATAACAATCCTGGAAAAGTATTCATTATTAAAATAAGGGTATTCATTTGAATGAATAATAATGGGGCACCACCCTGGAATCAGGGACCAATTACCAAACAGTGGAGTCAGTCTCATATCATATAACAAACTATTGAAGTAGAATTCTTCAACAGCGTCGGGTGCGATGTAAACCAGGCGGTAGGCAATGGCGGGGTCCTGGGCGCGCTCATCCCCGGCATCGCCGACTGATTCTAGGGATGTGGAACGTGACCTCACTGGCGGGAAAGGAGCCGGAGCTGGTGCGGGAGGTGGAGCGGTACCAACTAGATATGGTTGTGCTTACCTCCATGCACAGCGCAGGTTCTGGAACCAAACTCTTGGAGAGGGGCTGGACTCTCTACTTTTCCGGAGTTGCCCAGGGTGTGAGGCACCAGGCGGGTGTGGGGATACTCACAAGTCCCCGGCTGAGTGCCGCTGTGTTGGAGTTTTCCTCAGTGAATGTGCCTGTCGTGGCGGCAACCTAAGAACCCGCTGATGGACACCAGCGGTGAAGAATGCCGTCAGGCTGAAGAAGGAGGCCTTTCGGGCTTGGTTGGCCCAGTGGTCTCCCGAAACAGCAGATGGGTACTGTGAGGCCAGGAGGGCTGCATCCTCAGCGGTTGCTGAAGCAAAAACCTGGGTGTGGGAGGAGTTCGGGGAGGCCATGGAGAAGGACTTTCGGTTGGCCTCAAAGAAGTTCTGGCAAACCGTTCGGCAACACAGCGGCTCAGGCTGTACTCAGTCGGGGAGGCGAACTGCTGACCCAGACTGAGGATGTTGTTGAGTGGTGGAAGGAACTTTGATGAACTCCTGAACCCCACCAACACGGCCTCTGGGGAAGAGGCAGAGTCCGAAGCCTCAGGGGGAGCCTCACTCATATCCTTGGAAGAGGTCGCTGTAGTAGTCAAGCAGCTCTTTGGTTGCAAGGCGGCAGGTGTGGATGAGATTCGCCATGAGATGCCGAAGGCTCTGGACATTGTGGGGCTGTCGTGGCTGACACGCCTATTCGATGTCGCGTGGGGGTCTGGGACAGTACCTGTGGCGTGGCGGACCGGGGTGGTGGTCCCCATTTTCAAAAAGGGGGACCGGAGGGTGTGCTCCAACTATCGGGGGATCACACTGCTCATCCTCCCCGGGAAAGCTTATTCCAGGGTGCTGGAAAGGAGGCTCCGGCCGATTGTCGAAGCTCAACTTCAGGAGGAGCAATGTGGCTTCTGCCCTGGCCGTGGAACAGTGGACCAACTCTTTACCCTTGCAGGGTTGTTGGGGGTGGGGGCATGAGAGTTTGCTCATCCAGTCTACATGTGCTTTGTGGACTTGGAGAAGGCTTATGACCCCGGGAAATCCTGTGGGGGGGTACTGCGGGAGTATGGGGTGCCGGGGCCGTTAGTACGCGCCATTCGGTCCCTGTACAAACAAAGTGAGAGCTGTGTCCCCCCTTGCCCCCCTGATTCTGTTTGTGATTTTCATGGACAGAATCTCAAGGCGTAGTCGAGGTGAGGAGTGTGTCCGGTTTGGAGACCTCAGAATTGCATCCCTGCTCTGTGCAAATGATGTATTTCTTTTGGCTACATCAGACCATGACCTACAGCATGCACTGTGGCGGTTTGCAGCCGAGTGTGAAGCGGTCGGGATGAGAGTCAGCACCTCCAAGTCTGAGGCCATGGTTCTCTGCCGGAAAACGGTGTAGTGCTCCCTCTGGGTTGGGAGTGAGTTGCTGCCACAAGCGACGGAGTTCAAGTATCTCAGGGTCTTGTTCACGAGTGAGGGTAAAATGGAACGGGAGATGGACAGATGGATTTGTGCGGCGTCTGTAGCAATGCAGGTGTTGTACCGGTCCGGTGAAGAAGGAGCTGAGACGGAGCTCGGAGTAGAGCCGCTGCTCCTCCGCGTTGAAAGGAGTCAGCTGAGGTGGTTCGGGCAACTGACCAGGATGCCTCCCCTTAGAGGTTTTCCGGGCACGTCCGACTGGGAGGAGACCCCAGGGCAGACCCCGGAACCCCTGGGAATGCCTCGGGTTCCCCCAGGAGGAACTAGAAAGTGTTGCCTGGGAGAAGGGCACCTGGAGAGCCCTGCTTAGCCTGCTGCCTCCGCAACCTCAAGCCGATAAGCGGAAGCTAATGGATGGATGGATATATCAACAACTAGCACTGGTGACAGCTTCGGAGTTCTTTACGTGACAGAGGCTGGCTTCAAAACAACATTCAAGCAATAACCACAAAAGTTAGATCAGTGGCAAGCGTCAGTGTTGCGTTCAAGGTGGGCAGAGCGGTTTGTTGGTGTCAGTTTTCAACAGGTCGCGGCTGCCCTTTATGCTAAGACAACAACTGCGTAACCGATGCTTACGGTTATCATAGACAGAGCTAAGCGGGTTTCCGCACTATAGTGTGGCTGGTAGTGAACTTGTCCTCAAATGTAGCTTCTTGGGTCTAATAACGGGGTAATTACAACCATACAACGCACAGGATCGAGGCTGAAGGACCCGAACTCAGACGACAACCGTAGGGAGTTTTGACCAGCTGGCGGGGTCCGGCAAGGAGGTGAAGAGGGCTGGAGTTCGGTGTGGGCAGGGACCCGAGTAGGAACCGTAGAGCTTAGAGGAAGAAGAGGACTAGGCAGACGTCGTCTGTATGGATATAGTATTAGTTCAAGTTCAAGTTGTTTTATTTGTCAAATGTGCTATATTGACATACAGCACAGATGAAATTACATGCCTCTCAGGCCCAGGTGAAGTAGTGAAATAAATAGACACTGTAAACAGTAAAGACAATCTAAACAGGAAGACAATCTAAACAGGAAGACAATCTAAACAATATACAGATGAACAATATAAACAGATTAGGTCGCGCATGCGCATTCAGCTTATTCGACCAATGAGTCAGATCAACGTCCCTGGGTGGACTCTTGACCTCTTCTTCTGGGAGACGGGGTCAAAGCGAGCCGGTTCATAGGTCTCGAGCTGATGCCCCCTGGTGGTTAGACCGGGGGTAGTCTTTCATCTCCATGGAAAACATGGCAACATTACAGTAGACTGATTCACTCTGCACAAGGTGTGTGTAGCGTAGTCACTGCCACAATGCCACGATAGTGACTTTAGTTCGGGGCTCCTCCAAGGACACAGGCGGGTTGTGGTGTTTGAAGTCCGGTTTATTGTGAAGTTGTAGGTGAAGAAAATGGTATGGAGCAGATGTAATGGTGCTAGCTAGCATGCTAGAGCTCCCCTTGGTGTGTGTGCTGGTGGCTGACTTAACCTGTGGTGCACTGATTAGCCAATGCACCACAGGCTTGCAGCCCCACCCCCCCAGACTAACTGGGCCAGGTGAGGCCAATTAAGCCAGCCACCAACAACACACCAAACATTCCCACAGTGTGAAAGGGCAGTGAATAGAGGATCTTGGGGAACCAGTGTTGCGGAGGATGTGTACACACTGTGCTTCAGTTTTACATTAAAATCTATGGGAAGTGACCCATAGATGGACCCCCATGGTGGAAAAGAACAGTCACTCTTCAATGGTAGATTGCAAATATGACTTGGCCTGAAAAAAATCCTGTGTGTTTGTTTCCTTGTCCTTAGCACATACTCTACAGACGAGAACCTGGTGGTGTCTCCTCTCCTGGGCAATGTGTGTTTTGCCAGCTCCCAGTACTGCACCTGCTTCACACTGGGCTCCTTCGCCAAGATCTACTCAGACACCTACGGTGGGAGAACGTTTCACACTGCTTGATGTGGTCTCCCTCATACCTCAACGCAAAAATGTCATGTTTATACTCATTTTGTTTCTTAACAGGAGACATTAACTACAATGACTTTGCCAAGAGGCTCTGGGGCGACATCTACTTCAACCCCAAGACGTTAGTAACATCTCTAGTTTAAACCATTCGTTGTTTGTTACTCTCTCCTTCGCTCAGTTTCTTCATCCTTTTATTTATTTTTTATTTACACCCTACAGGCGCAAATTCACCAAGAAGGCTCCCACCAGCAACTCCCAGCGGAGCTTCGTGGAGTTTGTTCTGGAGCCGCTGTACAAGATCCTTTCACAGGTCACATTTACATTTTGATTTCTGAGTGTTTTACCACACACATACAATGTGATATTTATACCATATCATAATGGCTAGGATAAGAGCAGAAGTACCATTCTGAGTGCTTTACCAACATCTACATACAATGAGATGTATATATATATAACTTGCCATACTAGCTAGGACAAGAGCAGAAGTACTGTTCTGAGTGCTATATTAACATTTAAAAACATACAATATGCTAAACAATGCCAAGTACTATTATTTAGTGCCAAGATGTACAAGCACGCAGGTGAGTGTGAGGGTTAGGATTAGGGCTGGGTATCGAACCTTTAAGGTAGGAGTGTCAATCTCAATTTAATTCCGGGCCACATCAGCATTATGGTTGGTTGTATATAAATATATCTAGTCTATATCATATTACACAATTGCCTCTGTATTTGATTATTATTGGATTTAGTAATAACCTAATGAATTACTAGCTTTGAAAGCAGAAGTGTAGGAAAAATAATTCCAAGCAAAGTGTACAACTATTGTACAATTTAGGGCCGGGTAGGGAACATTATTCAGGCCGGAGAATATAGTCCCAGTTAGGCCACCCCAGTCTTCTGAAATTATGACATGGTATGTTCAAAATATTAGTAATTGTTCGTTAATATTGTGTTGAAACAAAAGTTCACAACTGCATTAAATATGTATTGACACGCACATACACACCCCTATATTGCAATGCTTATGGTAAAAGTCATCAATGTTTCTCGTCCACTCTAAGGCTTATGGTAAAATGTCCGTCCCACACCACTGCCTCACTTTGGTTGACGGGGCAACTCGTCCCTCTGTGTCTGAATCTGGTGCTGATGAGATTTAGACACAGAAGGGCCGACATTATAATTTAGGTAGCAGTATGTGTAAACAAGCCAAGTGGTGCGCTCTCTCTCTCCGTTTCTCTATCTCTCGCTCGTGTGCACACAAAATGCGAACGGGCCAACTTGTGTGAATTGTGTTCTGCTGCTTGAATGACACACAGATAATTCAAAACTTGTTTTGTTTTATTATAATACAAAATATATTAATAATGCAGTCTTTCTTTTGGCCCATGTGAAATGAACATAATATATTTTAAAATAAAGGTAGCCGAATCAAGGAAATCCAATTTCCAATGTAGCTGTCCAGTACATTGAATAATATTCAAGTAGACTAATACTGTAGCATATAAACATTTATGGTCATCAACCCCTCCCCAAAAAACCTTGACTTATATTGGTTATACTTGGGGGATTATGTATAACGTGATCCGACCAGCAATCCGACACACACCTTCTTTGTTTCACTCAGAACCAAACCTGGGTCCACAATTTGTGTGTACATTAGTGCACATTTTACTGCGAACGTACAGCAGTACTTGACGACGAGTATGCTGCACTATGCTATGACATTGTATTGGTATGTCTTCTTCAGGCCGCTACACCCGCAGCGCAGTGGTGCTATACTGCCCCAATAAGGGCTATTTTAAAGATGGTATCGAAAAAGTTATTGAAGTTGAGGTATCAGTACCGACAGGATACCAGCCCTAGTTAGGAGAGGGAAGGTGATTCTGACTAGAGCTGGGCGAAAAATATGCTCACAATGTGTTTTTGCATATTGATCGTTATCAATATTTATCTCAATATATAATTTGATGATGATGCCACTTTGAGTATGCTAATAATGACTGAAGAAACCAGAGGGCTCAATTTAGAACATTAACAAAAATAAAATGACAATGTAAGCATTTAACTGTGCAAATATGCTGTCTGTGCCTTATGTTTTTTAGAGATATACATTGATTTATGTACAGTATGGACAGGGGTATACTCAGTGGTGATTGTACACTGGGGTGTACAGCAGGGTATATACAGTGAGGGAGCAGTGCAAGTGACTGAATGTGCGGAAACCATAGTGCATATGAGAATATGCAGTATCTATACAGAATCTACGGTGCATATAAGAGTATCCAGAATCTATAGTGCATATAAGAATATACAGAAACTACGGTGCATGAGAATATCCAGAATCTACACTGCATATCAGTAAATATTCATAAATATAGAGGTATGCAAGTATGGACAGAGGTATACGCAGTAGCGCGTGTACACTGGGGTATATACGGGGAGCAGTGCAGATGTCTGGTGGGTCCGGGTCCAGAGTCGGCGTGCAAGGTAGGATCTGCAGAGTATGCAGAGAGAACAGTGGAGTATGTACAGTACATATACAGTGCATGTACATTACAGGGAAAAGTGATATGTGTACAGTGTAGGGTAGTTATAGTGGGGGTACTCACCAGGGTGATGAATTAAGTAGATTGATGGCCCTGGGGAAGAAGCTGTCTCTGAACCTGCTGGTCCGGGTCCGGAGGGATCTGTAGCGCCTCCCGGAGGGTAGAAGGGCAAAGAGTTTGTGACTGGGGTGGGAGCTGTCCTTGCTACTTGGTCTTCTTGGTGTTGAGTGCCAGATTGTTGTTGGCACACCACGCTGTAAGGTGCTGGACCTCTTCCCGGTAGGCCGTCTCATCATTGTAGCTGATGAGGCCCACCATGTTTACTTGCCTTGTTCAAATGGCAATAGAACTAAAAGCTGTGACTACCTATCACAAATTCCTTTGGCAGCGCAGCAAACATCTCAAATGAGGTAAAATGAAGACAAATTGAGTGAACAAGTGGATCACAAAGGCCCTGTCAGTTTTTTTTTTTTATCTAGTCATTACATTTTAGTCAACTTTTAGTCATAACTTAGACTCTAAATGTTGCCTCTCTTTAAACTAATTAAATTAACCAACTAATTAATTTGTATAATACAGGCATCGGAAATTGGAATCAAGGTGACAGTGTAGCGTCCGAGGTGTGTGGGTTTCAAATACACTCTTAATAGGAACAAAAACTCAGGAACTTGTACTCTCCATGTTAACGTCCCTCCATTTATTTCTTTGAACCACAAGAACAAACACGCAATGTTGCCTTCACTCTGACAGCACAAGCCTGCACCTACTCACTCCAGGCATTAATACTTGAAATGTCCCATGCACAAACTCACACAAAACAGCCACAACCCTGGAAATGTCAGCCATGTAAACTTCCGAAGGGGGAAACCTATGCAGAGTCCAGGTGAACTCTGAACAGGTAATAATAATTATAATACTATATTTGTATAGCATCTTTCATACAGAATGTAGCGCAAAGTGCTTTAACAAATCAGTACAGCACAATGAAATATAGCAATACAAAAATAGAATAGAAAAGAAAAAAATTACATATCTAAAAGTGGATAACTGTGGATAACTAAAATAATAGATTAAAAAGTTATACGTTTGTTGCTAATTATAAGCTATCTTAAAAGGTATGTTTTCAGTTGGCATTTAAAAATGTCCACTGAGCCCGCCTCTAATACTTTTGGGTAGGGAGTTCCAGAATTTAGGTGCATAGTTTGTGAAGGCAGCATCCGCAACTTTTTGGGGGGGTGGATTATTGGAACTTTTAAATGACCTGCTGCAGAGGATCTAAAGGGCTCATGGAGGGACATAAAACAGGGAATCTGTGATTTAAGAGGGTGTTGATCCATTAAGAGCTTTGTGTACAAGGAGAAGGACTTTAAAATCAATTCTAAAAGATACAGGCAGCCAATGCAGTTTAGCGAAACCAGGAGTAATATGTTCTTAGTTTTCATTAAAAGAGCAACAGAGTTCTGGATTAGCTGAAGTTTCTCAATTAATTTTTTGGAAGACCAATGAGAAGAGCATTACAATAGTCCAGTCTACTTGAAATACACACATGAATTAACTTCTTAGCGTCTTCTTCTTCTTCTGTTGTATTAAAAACAGTCATACTTTGGCAATGTTCCTTGGCAATGTGGAAGAAGGCGGTTTTGGTCAACTTGTTAACGTGGGTTTTAAAAATGTATCTGGAGTCTAAAATGCCAAATTTCCCAACCTATTAAAGTACTAAAAGTATTTCTGTCTTGTCTTAGTTTTAGAAAGTTATTACTCATTGGTTGTTTGCATACAGACAGTCAGAGAGCATGAGGCATCTACGTCATTAAGCTTGTCAGAAATGTATAATTGTGTATCATCAGCACAGCTATGAAAATGTACAGTGTTGAATTTTTACTCTATTACAATCTTGGGAGTTCTGCCTCAGAGATGCTACTAAATTTCCTCATAATTGGCGACCTGTTACAGGGCAGATCATGTAGGTTAGTATCGTTTCTGGTAATACCAGCTATAATGGTTGTTATTTAGTTGTTAACAAAGTGTGCAAACTACTCACAGTTTGAAGCAGAAGCCAGGCTAAGAATGGCAGAGGCTGATGCAGGGTGTAATAATCGGTCAATAGTTGAAAACAGTACCTTAGAGTTCTTGCTATTCTATGCAATGACCTTTGAGAAATGTTCTTCTCTCAGTGCGGATAGCATTGTTAAAAGTGGTAATGCGTTCCATCAAAATGCTATGGTGGATCTCTAGTTTGGTTTTTCTCCATGTCCATTCAGCTGTTCTACATAGTCTCTTAAGCTCACGAATAGTGCTATTTATCCGGGGCGATATTTTATGTGACTTTTTTTCTGAACTGGTGCAACACTGTTCAGTGCATATCTTCAGTTGTTATTAAATGTATCAACCATTTATTTGAGTGTACATAGGGGGGCACGGTGGCACACGGTGGCTGTCACCTCACAGCTAGAAGGTCCTGGGATCGATTCCCCCCTGGGACATGGTTGGTTCTCTCCATGTCTTCAGTGCTGGGATTTTGTGAACAGCCCTTTCTGTGTGGAGTTTCCATGTTCTCCCCGTGCTCCCTGGGGTTCCCCCATATATATACACTGTATATATAACCCCTCAAAAAACATGGAAGAAGACCGTCGCCTGACCAGCGGTGGTTGGAACGAGGTGGTCCCCGGGCGCTACACTAGCTGCCCACCGCTCCTGGCCTGACCGCGGAGGAAGATAGCCAAGATGGGATAAAAGTGGAGGAACAATTTCACGGCAACACCTATGGGGGCGTGTGTGTGGGGTGGACTGGGAGGGCCGCCGTGCATGGGTGTACATGCATGGTGTGACCGCGACAATAAAGACGGGGGTTGTCCGTCCGCTAATTATTATTATAATATTATTATTAAGGCAATAGCTAGGCAACAGGAGCACTGTGCCTTATAACCCTCTTTGCTTCTCCGGTAGGGCACGTGAATATCGATCCACAAAAAGGCTTAAACTATGGCTGGTGCAGAGTTTTTATCAGGATCAAGCTACTTCTTTCAGAGTCAGCTCTGTGCCCGGGGAGGTTGGACATTCCTAAAACCCTAATTATGGGAACGCTTCTACTCAATACAAGAACTTCACAGTTATTGTCCACTGTAATATCCAAATCTTGAAAAGCTTTCTGTGACTCACCCGACAGGAATGGGGCTAGGATACTGACCTACTGGTCTTTAGGCCATTTTTCTCTTGTTGCAGTAGTCTCAAATGTATGAAGATAAGCCTCTGGATCACCGGTGGGTCCCATTTTATGGATAAACTCACTAGCCCAGACTCTGGGGTTGGTGGCTGATGTCTCTGGTCCTTGAATCGGGCTCCTCTGTAACCAGAGTTCCTCCTCCTTCAACATATTGGCTTTTCTTTGCTCCTCCAGAAGAGCCCAGTTAGCCTCCATTTGGAGATGGTTGCTTTGTGCCAGCAGTTTCAACATTTCCTCTGTTTTGATCTCACTGGTTCTCAATTGTGCAAAGCAAATAGTCAAATCAGTGATGGACATTTGCTTTCACCCACCCCTCCTATTTGGCACCATCTACCATTGTGATGTTTTGAGAGGTCGGGAGCTTAGATCTTGGGGTTTTGAGGCATGGGTGTCCAGTATGAGTGCTAACTCAACAAATGAAAACAATCTGCATTATAATTGTTATAATCCTGTATCCCTAGATAATGGATTTTAAATCCGACTTGTGTACATAGTATGTATGCATGTCTTATCTATGTTTATCTTCATCTGATTGACTTTAGCCCCAACGGGTGTATTGCAGAGGGATTGTGAACAACAGCATTAAGATCTTTTGGATAAGCGGTTCTTGAAAGCTGCATTCGGCGATGACTTCTGGATGTTGAAATCAGGGCTTGTTGTCCGTGCAGGTGGTGGGAGACGTGGACATGTCCCTCCCCAGGGTGCTGGACGAACTCGGCATCCACCTCACTAAGGAGGAGCTCAAGTTGAACATCCGGCCGCTGTTGAGGCTCGTCTGCAATCGTTTCTTTGGAGAGTTCACAGGTACGCACTTCCCCGGGTCTCCACCTCCTTGCAGCGGGATGGAGATGGTTCTCTAGCCTCTGCTCTTTTAAAGGGTGGTTTCTCGAGTAGGCGATGAGTAGAACAGGTGGAGGCTGGGGTAGTAAGCGCTGCAGTACACAAAACTTTCTGATGAATGTAAATCTCATGTATTGAACATCAAATAATTTGTCATGAGGTTTCATGAGATTTTTTACTCAATGTCACTGTTATTTGTCATATTATGCATTTGCCTTACTGCAACCCTAACCCTGTTGTGACCCTATAACAGAGAATCACCAGTATGATGACTATAACTTACCCTAGCCAAGTAACCAACTGTTCCCCACAGGCCTGGTGGACATGTGTATACAACACATCCCATCACCACAAGAGGGTGCCAGGGCCAAGATAGAGCACTGCTACACCGGCGGCCTGGACTCGGACCTGGGAGAGGCCATGCTCGAGTGTGACCCCGACGTGAGATGATACTGATAATGGAGTGTGACACTGACGTTGGATTACACTGATAATGGAGTGTGACCCTGACGTGAGACCCACAGTGCCCCCTAATGTGCCACACCACCATCCTAGCTGACCACTAGCCCGCTCCCCCCCCGAGCCCCCTGATGTGCTAAACCAATATCCTAGCTAATCGTCTGCCAAATGCCCTAAATGTAACTGCCACACCGCCATCCCAGTTAACCGATAACCCTGTCCCCCAAGGCACCCCGATGTGCCACAAGCATTCCTCTCCGAGCTAACTGCGAACCCTCTCCCCCACCAGGGGCCCCTGATGTGCCACACCACCAAGATGTATAGCACCGAGGATGGCGTTCAGTTTCACGCCTTCGGCCGCGTGCTGAGCGGCACCATCCAGGCGGGCCAGCCCGTCAAGGTGCTGGGGGAGAACTACACCCTGGAGGACGAGGAGGACTCCCAGGTCTGCACCGTGGGGCGCCTCTGGATCTCCGTGGCCAGGTACCGCCTCTAGAGAATATATCTGGATCTCCCTTCTTCGGTTCTCACAGAAAAATGCAAACCCTTGGCCCCTAGCCATGTGGACACCATAAGAAGGAAGGCAGAAGGGTAGCCCTCAGCAGAGCGGTTGCTGACCAGCAGATCTCCCTCCAGGTACCAGATCGAAGTGAACCGCGTACCGGCTGGTAACTGGGTGCTCATCGAGGGCTGTGACCAGCCTATTGTCAAGACGGCCACCATCACAGAGCCCAGAGGCAACGAAGAGGTTTGAGACGAAAGGCCGTTTTAAGACCCCATGTTGTTACTGTGGTAGTGCAGGGCTGGACCATGTGTAACGTGCCTAACATGTGCAGGCCCAGATCTTCAGGCCACTCAAGTTCAACACAGCGTCAGTGATCAAGATTGCAGTGGAGCCTGTCAATCCGTCTGAGCTTCCCAAGATGCTGGACGGACTCCGCAAGGTCAACAAGAGCTACCCGTCTCTGACCACCAAGGTACATGCGTCCTCGCTTCACACAGCAGACATTTTGTTTTTGTGTCAAGAGGAGGGTAAATATTCAGCGTTTGGTTTAATTTGTCTCATGGGGGCAATGTAGAATGTATATTGGTCCCGGTGGGACTGCCGTCTGATGTGTCTACCCCGGGTGTCCTCTTTCCAGGTGGAGGAGTCTGGAGAACATGTCATCCTGGGGACAGGAGAGTTGTACCTGGACTGTGTGATGCACGACCTGCGCAAGATGTACTCTGAGATCGACATCAAGGTCAGCTTGGGGGTTCTGTAACTTTTCATTTGCAGCATTTTACAATTGTTTTTTCATCTAACCATAAAGGCATCCATAATCCCTATCTGTGGTTATATTAATGTAATAATTAATACATGATGAATAGTAATTAACTTCATGTTTTCCTTACTGACAGGTTGCTGACCCCGTTGTGACCTTCTGTGAAACAGTGGTGGAGACATCGTCTCTGAAGTGTTTTGCTGAAACCCCCAACAAGAAGTGAGTGTTTCACGGAACCATATATATATATATCGCGGTCACACCATGCATGTACACCCGTGCACGGCGGCCCTCCCAGTCCACCCCACACACCCATAGGTGCCCCCCCACACACCCATAGGTGTCCTCCGCTTTTATCCCATCCATGGCTATCTTCCTCCGCGGTCAGGCCAGGAGCAGTGGGCAGCTAGTGCAGCGCCCGGGGACCACCTCATTCCAACCGCCGCTGGTCAGGCGACGGTCTTCTTCCATGTTTTTAGAGGGGTTATATATACAGTGTATATATATGGAGGAACCCCAGGGAGCACGGGGAGAACATGGAAACTCCACACAGAAAGGGCAGATATAGAGCTCTTTAATTAGTCAGAGCCCTGTAATAAGGGATAGTCTTGTACTTTTCACACAACATGGTTTTCCTTGTTTCAGGGAGCTGCTACTCAACAACAACCTGTTACGGGTTCTGCCTTATGAACTGGGACGACTCTTCCAGCTCCAGACTCTGGGACTGAAGGGTGGGACATTACTAAATACCAGTGATATATGGCTGTCTGTTTATACACCGGTATGTACAGTATGATATACTGTGTTTTATGGATCTTCGATTGCTGCTTGCAGTAGGCCTCTGCTTGTTGAGAGCAGCTTGGCCACAGGATGACAGGACTAGATAGAGGGTCCTAGCATGTCTACTGTCACACTACTGAGCGTGTGCAGCATCGAATGAGATTGCTGAATGTGTGGCCTGCAGGGAATCCGTTGTCCCAGGATATCCTCAATCTGTACCAGGAACCCGACGGCACCAGGAAGCTACTCAACTACATGCTGGATAATCTTGCAGGTAACCCCTCCCCCAGTTTCATAGACCACGCCCATACCTCCACTCCCAGTCCTATCCTCCTGTACATCTCACTAGATGTGGACAGGTGGACAGACCTGACTACCTGCCCGCCATGAATAATGTTGACTAGTGAACTATCCCTGCTATCCCTAAATGTCCCATTTGACAAGAGAAGGAGCCAGGATGGATTTGGACAGCCTGTAGAGATCTGGTGAGCAGGATAACATCCTGGCTTAACCTGGGCTTACTTAAACACTCTGCTTGGTTTCAGTGCACCCTGAACAACTTCCCCAAAGACCTTGGATCACCTTGAAGGAGAGGGACCAGAGCGTTCCCACAGGTAGCTCCCACACCTAAAATCATGTTACACAGCTGGTTCCGTGCGGGAATGTTGCCGCTTTATTCCGCTCTCGGGAGGTCATTTTCGTTCTGCCTTTAAGCTAGCACCAGAGGTAGTGGTAAGCTAGGACAGGGGTACAAAAGGAGCTTCTGTCTTTAAATGGACTCCTCTCCCCTGCTCTCCTCCCCAGCGGTCTTCACGGTCATGTGCTACAACGTGCTGTGTGAGAAGTACGCCACGCGGCAGCTGTACGGCTACTGCCCCTCCTGGGCCCTGAGCTGGAGCTACCGCAGGAAGGGCATCATGGAGGAGATCACCAGCTGCCATGCAGACATCATCAGCCTGCAGGTCACGCTTCATACTTGCCATTAGCCAGCCCTTTACCAGCCCTTAACCAGCCCTTTACCAGCCTTTAACCAGCCCTTAACCAGCCCTTAACCAGCCCTTAACCAGTCCTTAGCCAGCCCTTAGCCTGTTCTAGAAACTTCTCCACATGAACTGTTAGAAGTTTCTCCTGAACTGCTCTAGATGTTTCTCCACCTGAACTGTT
>OMOU01000341.1:1486-17081 GCA_900312585.1 Malacocephalus occidentalis
GATCCATAGACCAGTCACTCTTCATGGAGACACAGCTGGGTCCAGGGGGGTCTGCTCTCTCCTGCTGTGCTGGCCTTCAACACAACACACACAGCTTGTACTCAGACTAATGAAGGTGTCATGATGTCTCCCTGCTGAGGTCTGAGATGGACAACAGTCACCGACATTGAGAGACCCTCTTCTTACAGAGCTTTGCTCTGGCGGCCATGTTCCCCAGACAGAGGGGTTGTAGAGGTAGGACCCCCCTCCTCTGTCTCCTCATCCATAGTAGAGCGGACTCCTGGACACACACCACGACATATTGTTATACGGCCCTTCAGCGTCTGCCTACTCACTGCTCTTCTACAAGTTGCTTCTTGCCCGTCCCAGGGGGCTGTTCCCTCTGTTTACTGTAGACGAGGCGCAGGGCAGTCCTTCCTTGCAGATTCATAGCCTCTCATTCTCAATAAGGGGGGACATGTGGAGATGCTGCCCACACCTGTCTAATAGCAGTGCAAAGAAGAAGTACTCACAGCTTTTACTGAAGTAAGTTTTGGATTATCATTATGGATGCATTCATGTGTTCAGCCCTTCAATGTGGCAGCTGGTATATGCTAAGCTCATTGTAATGTATTTATATGTATATTACTTTGCAGTTTGCTGGGTATTGGTCCACCTGGACCAATACATTATCATAATATTGTGGCGACCCGAGGATAGATCGCGTTCATGATGGACGGCCTGTCTGACAGGCACAAGGGATTGTGGGTATTTCTCGTTGTTAATGTTTGAGTTGTTGTTTTAACTAGGTTGAGGTGTTGTGTGTTTTGGGTCACATGGTTGTGTTCTGTGTTTGTGTTTGTGTCCTCACCATGGATGGAATTTCTGTTGGAGGTGGTACCCATGGTGAGGACACTGTTGTTATTAGTGACCTGTGTTTGGAAACGGGCTGTTGGTTCATTCGTGTTGTATGGTTTGTGACAATAAACAGCAATTCCTGGAGTTGTGCAGTGTATGGGACACAGGATTGTTATAACTGAAGATCTCATGACTCGCCATTCAATTCTTTAAAACCAAGCTCGCCACAATATATTTATTGATTACATTTTGTATTATTTCATTTCAGCTGTAAAGACTCTGCCAGATAAAGGTAGTTGAGAAAAAAGTATGAACTTTGCGATGTAGAAGTATAAAGTAGGGGAACTTGACTGTTTAATAACTATTTATAATTTCACAGAGAACATCTCTAAGGCTTCAAATGTCTGATCAAAATCAAGTCCACGATGTGGATCTCATACTTGCTGTTCCATGCTGGCTCATGACCTTAGATGGACTTCCTCATGTCACATGACATCATGAGTCGCTCTCATCACGAGGCCCATAGAGAACAAGACCAAGATGGCGTTTAAAGACCTTCACTAACTAAGACGGCCGTCTTCCTCACGAATAATAATATTAATATCATTAATCATTAAAATAGAAAAATAACTACTGTACATTATATACTAAGTACCTTTAAAGTCACCCAAGGGTCAGGGTTCTTCCTAAACTATTTAAAATAAATCCTGAATCAGAAGAATGAAAAAGTTTTTTTTAGCGTTGCTGGGCTGCTTGACACAAGCTGAGAGGTTGTGTGTTCAAACCCCAATGTCTGCAGTCTAACCTTTCTTGAGGGAATTTGGCAGACGCTGAACCTGTAGATCCCCTACCAGCTCCTTAATGACCAGAATCTAAACTCACTGTCAGTCACTTTGGTCAAGAATCTGCCAAATTACTAAATGGGATGTTTTGTTTCATTTTAAAAGAACAGTATATAACTTGACAACTTCATACAACAGTGATAGCTTTCAAGTAGGTTCAAGTTTAAACATTGACATCAGATAGTTTAGAACACTTTAACATTATGGGCTCACAGATAAATTAGATTAGATTAGATTCAACTTTATTGTCATTGCACAGAGTATGCATACCAGTACAACAAAATGCAGTTAGCATCTAACCAGAAGTGCAAAGTAGTAGCAAAAGTGCAACAGTATAACAGTGAACGGTAACAGTAGCAGTATGAGCAGAATATATATATATCCATCCATTCCTCATCCATTCTCCTACGCTTATCTGGGGCCGGGTCGCAGAGGCAGAAGGCTAAGCAAGGCTCTCCAGGTGTCCTTCTCCCCAGCAACGCTTTCTAGCTCCCCCTGGGGGATCCCGAGGAGTTCCCAGGCCAGATGGGATATATAATCCCTCCAGCGGGTTCTGGGTCTGCCCCGGGGTCTCCTCCCAGTCGGACGTGCCCGGAACACCTCTAAAGGGAGGCGCCCGGGGGGCATCCTGGTCAGATGCCCGAACCACCTCAGCTGACTCCTTTCGATGCGTTAGCCTGTCATCCAGCCGTAAAGCACTCAACATCATGCTACTTACTCACAAGCGAGCACTCACTCTCCCTTTATCACGCACTCTGGAATTGTTCTCTATAGACATTCCTAAAAATACATAAATCCTGGAGCTTCCAATGGCCGAGTTGGTGACTGCTAACCACAAACTGCTCTGTTTCTCCTCCCATCTGACACAGCTCCACAGATCACCCCTATAGCTTGCACCTCACACACTCACACTCCAAATGTGGTCGTGCATGCATACATACATACATACATGCATACATGCATGTGTGCATGCCAAAGAGAGAGAAGCCACACCCCAAAACAACACCGATCAGATTACAGGGCTTTGTCAGAACCTCAAACCACCCACTCTCCCTCGTTTTCCTCCTTTCATCTCTTCCTTTCCTCACCTTGAACTGTTGCTTTCACACAACTCACACCATAGCTGTGGAAATGTTTGGTGTGCTCCACCGCGGCCTAGCTGCCAATTCCCACGCAGCCCACCCAGACAGCCCGGCAACTCCCACACCCAGAGACACCCCACCAGTCAAGCCAGCAGCCCCGACCTTCACTTTCCAGGGAGGAGGGTACACAGGGACACTGGGGAAGAGTGTGGGGACTGTGGGGTTGTTTTTATTTTTTATGGTAACCCTGTAAGAGTGCAGTTTTGTTTTGTCATTTGTTTGGGGGGGGGGGAGTTGGTTGAGGCTGAGGATTTTCCCCAGTCTCAATTCAGTGTTGGGGGTATGTGGAAATGTTTGGTGTGTGTCGTTGGTGGCTGGCTTAATTGGCCTCACCTGGCCCAGTTAGTCTGGGGGGGTGGGGCTGGAAGCCTGTGATGCATTGGCTAATCAGTGCACAGGTTAAGTCAGCCACCAGCACACACACTAGAGAGAGCTCTAGCATGCTAGCTAGTGAGCAACCATGCCATCTGCTCCATACCATTTTTCTTCACCTTCAACGACACAATAAACAGGACTTCAAACACCACAACCAGCCTGTGTCCTTGGAGGAGCCCCGAACTAAAGCAGAGCCCACGAACATTCTGGCAGTGACTATGCTACAATAGCATTAACACTACATTTTCCACAAACCACATTTTCTAAGTTGACTATACGAGCTCAATCAAAGATTGTTGGCAAAAAAAAGTGTAGAAAAATATATCCAGTTTTATACACCGTTACAGAAACAAGTTGAATTGACGTGATAAATTCATAGGCTAAATCCAACAGTAACATTAGATGAGAATAGTGTGAATTTCAAATATAATGGATAAACAAATATTCACTTTTCATTCTAAAGTAGCAAGAGACCACTTCTCTTTAACCCTGCTATATTGGCATTGCTTTGGCTGTTCAGTTTTCATTCAACACCACTGCACATTGTGCCATATACAATTCTGTACAATTAAGATTGCAATAGATCAATCAAGTCAAGACTTGATTTACAACTCTGTGTTGCATACATCATGTCAATCAATTGTATCCAAAACAAGAGTTGAGTTACCATACACAGCTCCACCAGATTATTTTTACAATAATGATCAAAATAACTTTTTTTGCCATTGTGGCAGTTGCCTTCCATGTTTGTTTATTCATATGTTTTGGTATGTCATTACCTCAAACATGAAAATCTTTCCTTGTGATGCTCCTTGTGATACTGATATGCGTACTCTGCAATGACAATAAAGTTGAATCTAATCTAATCTTTAGTTCTCTTGAAATAAATATTTTCTCTTTTCCATTATTAAAATGTAATGGAATTAATGTATCTTAAGCCTCTGTGTCATATTTTATGTCGTCATTATTATGCATGATTGTTCAACTGAAATAAAATAGACACTGGTCTCTCTGTAGGACGATTAGACTCATGGACTTTTAGGGTGCAGCCCTAAGCTGTGCCAGTGTCACCATGGCTGATTTCAGTTCCATCCTCTCTGCGCTCCATTTCACATACACAAGGTGGAGATTTCACTGTGAGCCCCTGTCGCAAGCGCCCTTACAAGTGTGTTTGCAGAACTTCTCATCACACGCACGCACGCACGCACGCACGCACGCACGCACACACACACACACACACACACACACACGCACTCCTCACCCGGATTTGTGTCTCCCTCTACTCATGCCGGAGGGGTCTCGCTTGCCACCCTGGTCGTACGCCGGTTCCACAAACTTGAAGACGTGGGCGGAGCCAAACTGGAGGGTGGATCCCGAGCGCAGCACCGTGGTCTCAGTGATACGCTGGCCGTCCACAAAGGTGTCTGCATCGGGTCCATGAGGCGTGACTGTCACCAGGCCCTCGCTGTGCATCAGGTTGCAGTGGTGAGGGAGGATGCCTGGCCCAAACAGCTGCAGAGGTGAAGGGTAGGGGTTGGAAACACGGTAGAACATAAATGTGCACATTCATCAGGACGGATTCAACTACAGCACGGCAGAGAGAGAAAAGAAAAACAGCACATATATTCAGCTGTGGAAAAAATTAAGAGACCACTGCAAAATTATCAGTTTCTCAGATTTTTCTATTCATAGTTATGTGTAAAATGAACACTTTTCTTTTATTCTATAAACTACTCTCCCTATAAAACTCCCTATAAAACTCTCCCAAATTCCAAATAAAAGATATTGTCATTCAGAGCATTTATTTGCAGAAAATGACAAATGGTCAAAATAACCAAAAATATGCAGTATTTTCAGATGTCAAATAATGCTAAAGTTCATATTAATTTCATATTAAATGACAATACTAATGTTTTAACTTGAGAAGAGTTCAGAAATCAATATTTGGTGGAATAACCCTGATTTTTGCCATGATCTCCACCAGTCTTTCACATTGCTGTTGGGTGACTTTATGCCACTCCTGGCGCAAAAATTCAAGCAGCTCAGTTTGTTAGATGGCTTGTGACCATCCATCTTCCTTCCTTGAAAAGCTCTGGAATGTGATCAACATTCCAGAGGTTTTCAATGGGGTTCAGGTATGGGGATTGGGCTGGCCATGACAGGGTCTTGATCTGGTAGTCCTTCATCCATACCTTGATTGACCTAGCAGTGTGGCATGGAGCATTGTCCGGCTGGAAAAACCAATCCTCAGAGTTGTGGAACATTGCCAGAGCAGAAGGAAGCAACTTTTCTTCCAGGATAACCTTGTACATGGCTTGATTCATGCATCCTTCACAAAGACACATCTACCCGATTCCAGCCTTGCTGAAGCACCCCCAGATCATCACTGATCCTCCACCAAATTTCCCACAGTGGGTGTCCCTGCGAACTTATTGTACACCTGACAGGAGCGTTTAGACATCGGCTCCTCGAGCACCATCAACTTTATCGGTGATGATTTGCTCTTACCTGAAGTCACCAGTCACCGGAGCGCTCTAACCCAGCCCCGCCAAAAAAGAGGGCTCACAGACGGCATAGGGATCGTAAACAAAGACGAGGCCGACGCGGAGCTAGGCTAAGGCTAACCCCTTACCAGCTAGCTCTTCCCAGCGTTTAGCTCGCCAATTTCCGGTCTCTGGTGAACAAAATGGATAAGCTACGACTACGGATTAGCACCCACAAATGGATTACAACCTCCAATATCATAATTTTCACCGAAACTTTGTTCAACAGCAGCATTCCCGATAGTGCCATTGAGCTAAGGGGGCACACTGTCCACGCGGGCAGAACAATGGACGACTCCGGTAAGACCAGAGGTGGTGGGCTGTGTATCTATGTGAACAAAGCTTGGTGCACAGACACTACTATCATCGAGAGTCACTGCTCACTGAACCTAGAGTTTATCATGGTTAAGTGCAGATCATTCTACCTGTCCAGAGAATTCACATCTACCTTTGTGACTGCCACCTACATTCCATCCGATGCTAATGCTAAGCTAGCCATGCAAGAGCTACATTCTGCCATTAGCAAACAACAAACGTCTCATCCCGAGGCAGCCTTTATTATTGCGGGTGACTTCAACCACTCCAGCCTGAAGACTGTACTCCCCAAATTCCACCAACATGTCCCATGCCCCACAAGAAGAGACAAGACCCTGGACCATGTCTACACCAACATAGCTGGTGCATACAAGGCCTCCCCCCTCCCTCACCATGGCCAGTTGGACCATCTCTCACTGTTTCTATTCCCCACTGATCAAATGAGTGAAACCCTCTGTAAAGACTGGTCTGGCCAGAAGGAGCAGACTCAGCACTTCAGCTTTGTTTTGGAAACAACGACTGGAGGGAGTTTGCTATTCAGGCTTCATGCCACACGGACATTGACACTTATGCCTCCTCCGTCATGGACTTCATAAACACAGAGGTCAACAGACTCACTACCACAAAAAGGATCACCATATTCCCGAATCAGAATCCCTGGATGAACAAAGGTCCGCCTAATGCTGAAAGCTCACAACACCGGTGAGGTGTGAGCCTAAAGCTCTTCCGGAGCTAACCTGAAGAGGGCCATCAAGGAGGTCAAGCTAAGCTACACGCTAAGGCTCAAGGAGAACTTCAAGAACTCCAACTCCCGACACATGTGGCAAGGCATCCAGGCCATCACAGACTACAAACCAACCAACCCCACACCACCATCCAGTGATGCTTCCTTCCTCGATGAGCTGAACATCTATGCTGAGAGGGATGAGAGGGACAACCATGATGGGGCCATCAGGCCTGTCCTTCCTGTAGACCACCAGCCACCAACACTCTCCCCCTCCGATGTAGGTGTGGCACTGAGCAGGGTGAACAAACACACGGAAGGCCGCCGGCCCTAATGGCATCCCCGGTCAGGTGCTCAGGGCCTGCGCCACGCAGCTGACTGAGGTCTGGACTGACATCTTCACCCTGTCACTGGCCCAAGCAGTTGTCCCTGCGTGCTTCAAAACCAACTCCATTGTGCCAGTGCCCTAACACTCCACCGCCACAAGCCTCAATGACTTCCGACCCGTTGCACTCACCCCCATCATCAACAAGTGCTTCAAGAGGCTGGTCTTGGCTCACCTCAAAACCTGCCTACCACGCACACTCGACCCCTTCCAATTCGCCTACCGCCAGAACAGGAGCACGGAGGATGCCATATCGTCGGTGCTACACTCTGCTCTCTCCCACCTGGACAACAAGAACACCTACGTGAGAATGCTGTTCATCGACTTCAACTCAGCATTCAACACCATCATCAAGTTGATATCCAACCCCTTCAGCTGGGTATGAACACCTCTCACTACAACTGGATAATGGACTTCCTCACCAACAGACCCCAGTCTGTTAGGCTGAACAACAATGCCTCCTCAACACTCACCCTGAACACCCGTGTCCCACAAGGCTGCGTGCTGAGCCCTCTGCTCTACTCCCTGTTCACCTACGACTGTATACCTGTACATGACTAACTCAATCATTAAGTTTGCAGACAATACAACGGTTGTGGGCCTCATCAACGACAATGATGAGACAGCCTAAAGGGAAGAGGTCCAGCACCTTACAGCGTGGTGTGCCAACAACAACCTGGCACTCAACACCAAGAAGACCAAGGAGCTCATCGTGGACCACAGGAGGACAAAGAGTGTCACACACTCCTCAATCCATATCAATGGAACGGAGGTTGAGCGCATCACCAGCTGCAAGTTCCTGGCCTTTCACATCTCCGAGGACCTCACTTGGTCCCTCAACTCCTCCGCCCTGGTCAAGGAGGCTCACCAGCGCCTCTTCTTCCTGAGGAGACTGAAGAAGGTACATCTCTCCCCTCAGATCCTGGTGAACTTCTACCACTGCACCATCGAGAGCATTCTGACCAACTGCATCAGCATCTGGTATGGCAACTGCACCACCATGGACAGGACAGCATTACAGAGCGTTGTGAAAATGGCCCAATGCGTCACAGGCTGCTCCCTCCCCACCATCGAGGCTTTCCAGCAAAAGCACTGCCTGCAAAGGGCGCGCAGCATTGCCAAGGACAGCTCCCACCCCAGTCACAAACCTCCTACCCTTCGGGAGGCGCTACAGATCCCTCCGGACCCGGAACAGCAGATTCAGAAACAGCTTTTTCCCCAGGGCCGTCACTCTTCTGAACTCTTCAGCCAAGTGATTCACACCACCCCCGACATCTGCACACTTGCACTATACCCTACCCCATTCCCCTACACAGTCACCACCCTCCTGAACAGCACATTGACTTCAGCACCACCGTCAGACTTGCACACTGGACATTTGCACTACCCTGTATAGTGTATATCACTGTACATTACTGTATATACCCTGTACTGTATATGCACTGTATATACTCTGCTGTTCTCTGTATATTCTCTGCAGATCCCCATTTGCACATCAACTCCAGACCCGGACCTCTCCCTCTGCCTATACTGTAGATACCTTTATATTTATGAACATACACTTGTATAATCTTATATGCACTGTAGATTCTGTATATTCTCTGCAGATCCTACATCTGCACATTGACTCTGGACCCGGACCCGTCAGACAATGTGCAATGACAATAAAGTTGAATTTTATCTAATGTAATCTGCTCCAACCTATGGTCCAATCGTTATGGTCTCAGCCTTCTTTGTTCTCATTGATGAAGGGCTTTTTTCTAGCTTTACACAAGCTTTACACTTGAGCCCTGCCCCTAGGAGCCTGTTTCGAACCATGCTCTTCACCCTGGCTGCCATTTGCCATTCTTTTTATAGGTCACTTGTCATCCTATGTTTGCCGAGTGACATTCGAATGAGTTGACGGTCACACCGGTCAGTGGAGAGTCGTTTTTTCCCTCTGCCGGGTCTGTAGCTTTGTTGTCCCCAATGTCTGCTGCTTGAATTTTTGTGCCAGGAGTGGCATAAGTTCACCCAACAGCAATGTGAAAGACTGGTGGAGAGCATGCCAAGACGCATGAAAGGTGTGATTGAAAATCAGGGTTATCCCTCAAATATTGATTTCTGAACTCTTCCCAAGTTAAAACATTAGTATCGAGTTGTTTAAAAATGAATATGATTATTTGACGTCTGAAAACACTGCATCTGCTACTACACTGTTTTGTTATTTTGACCATTTGTCATTTTCTGCAAATAAATGATCTCAATAACAATATTTGTATTTGGAATTTAGGAGAAATGTTGTCAGTAGTATATAGAATAAAACAAAAATTTTAATTTTACTCAAACACATGCATAGAAATAGTAAAATCTGAGAAACTGATAATTTTGCAGTGGTCTCTTAATTTTTTCCAGTGCTGTATATCCGAAGCTAGCCTGGGTTTTCCTCAAAATTCTACACACAATACTGCATGACAATGTGAAAAAGTTTTTTTGAAATGTGTGCAAATGTGTTGAAAAATAAATCACAAAGAAATCACATGTACATAAGTATTCACAGCCTTTGCTCAATACTTTGTTGATGCAACTTTAGCAGCAATTACAGCCTCAAGTCATTTTGAATAGGATGCCATAAGCTTAGGGTCGTTGTCCTGCTGATAGATGAACCATCGCTCCAGTCTGAGGTCAAGAGCAGGTTTTCATCCAGGATGTCTCTGTACATTGCTGCATTCATCTTTGCCACTATCCTGACTAGTCTCCCAGTTCCTGCCGCTGAAAAACATCCCCACAGCATGATGCTGCCACCACCATGCTTCACTGGAGGGATGGTATTGGCCTGGTGATAAGCAGTGCCTGGTTTCCTCCAAACATAACGCCTGCCATTCATGCAAAATAGTTCAATTTTGCTCTCATCAGACCAGAGCATTTTGTTTCTCATGGTCTGAGAGTCCTTCAGGTGCATTTTGGCAAACTCCAGGTGGGCTGCCATGTGCCTTTTATTAAGGAGTGGCTTCCGTCTGGCCACTCTACCATACAGGCCTGATTGGTGGATTGCTGCAGAGATGGTTGTCCTTCTGGTGTGTCTCCTCTCTCCACAGAGGAACGCTGGAGCTCTGACAGAGTTGACTAAAGCCCTTCTCCCCAGATCGCTCAGTTTAGACAGCCAGCCATCGTCCAGAGGCCTGGTGGTTCCGAACTTCTTCCATTTACGGATGATGGAGGCCACTGTGCTTATTGGGACCTTCAAAGGAGCAGACATTTTTCTGTACCCTTCCCCAGATTTGTGCCTTGAGACAATCCTGTCTCAGAGGTCTACAGACAATTCCTTTGACTAAATACTTGGTTTCTGCTCTGACATGCACTGTCAACTGTGGGACCTTATATAGAAAGGTGTGTGCCTTTCCAAATCATGTCCAATCAACTGAATTTACCACAGGTGGACTCCGATTAAGCTGTAGAAACATCTCAGTGGAAACAGGATGCACTTGAGCTCAATTTTGAGCTTCATGGCAAAGGCTGTGAATACTTATGTACATGTGATTGTGTGACGTAATGTATGTGAGCATTTATTTTTTTATGTTTATGAAGTTGGTTGACATTCGATATAGAACTAGGCATACCAATGCACTCTGTTGATGTATTTACGATTCACTTTGTCAGGCTAAATGGTCTATAAGTTTCACCCTATTTGTCATGTCTCAGGCTGATGTGGGACAATGCTTAATACAAGACAGACGTTTCACTTTCAGTTGTTGAAAATGTGTATTTATTGATGTACAAAAGGCAAAACATGACGCTGCTTAAATAGTTGGGCTCCGTCTGAAACCTAGAAAGGCACTGTCAGTACCTGTAGGCTATTTTACACACATTTATAGCAACATCTGATATTGATGTTGTATCCTGATACTGATATTGTATCCTGTAATAATCAAATTTAAAACTAGTTAAAATTAACAACCATGACCATGTATTGCTTTTCTATGTTTACTTTTTTTCAAAATAAACTAATGATCTGACCAATTTTTTATTTACATTTTAAGGGGCCCAAAATGTAAGAAATGTTTTTATATATAAAATATTCAAAATAAATATCTGGTTCAAACAAGTATTAGTTGTTTTTTTTGTAGTTTTTAATGTTTTGACAACAAATACACAGTCCAAATAATTGCACACAAGTCTTAAACAAAAAGACTTTAATTCAAACAAGAAATAACCTAAAAGTAACTCAAGGAGTTAGTAACTCAAGGAATTAAATTCTGACCATGTCACACCCAATTTAATTCCTTCCATTTTCTACTTGTTAGTGTGCATGTGGATTGGGGAGAGGAATGTCATCTAGCTTCTTCCAGACCTTGACTCACTTATCCACCAAAAAACTGATCTGAGTGTTCCGTTTCTTCACAGTAATACAGAGTGAGACAGGTAACGCATATATACAGTAATCATGTTTCGAAGAACCGCTGTCGTGACCCCTGAAGAACTAGTTTGAACATGGAATGAAAAGTTATTTGATGAACTTCTGCTTGCTCGTTGAGTTGAATCCAGGGAATTTTATTACAATTAACATTTTAAAATGAAAATAAAGTAATGCAGAAAAGAGCATAACATAAAATATTCGTTACAGTAACCTATTAAAATGTTTAAATGAGCAAAAACAATTCTTCCAACCCAAAAACAATCTTGCAAACAAAAATATATTCCCCTTTTGTGATGTTTTCTGAATTGTATATCTCACTGGAGAAAACAAAACGTTTTTACAGTGCTTTACCATTAGACATTTTCAATAGATCTTAAAGAGGGGAAACAATTTAGGCCACTCATCTCTATTGCAACCACACATCTGTACGTTTAGGAGCATGATCCAGTCATTGAATCATTTAGTTTAAAAAGTTTAAAACTAAAGATGGAGAATCATGGCAGCTCTCCTCTCTTGTGCCCCAGCCCACCACAACAAAACTACAATTCTCAGGAACATAACGAAAACGCATTGTCTTGCGACTTTATAATAGTGTTCTTACGGTCAGATAATCAAACTAATGGAAAAATTAAGTCATGGTGTAGGTGAATGTCTTACGTGTGTACGTAGTGAATTGGGGGGTAGTGGTGGCTCCAGTCTATTTAGTGTTGAGCTCATTCTCCAGCTCCATGAGCTTGCGCGACGCCTTGACCTTGTTGGACACCTCCTTGCCCTGGGAGAAGAGTCGCTGGCGCTCCTTGAAGGTCAGGCTCTCTGGAGCTCCGGGGGCAGCGTTCTCCTGCTCCTGGCTGAAAATGACAGGGGAGAGAGGTACATATAAAATCATTATTTTATATTTAAGTGTACTTCATATAAGATCTGCTGTATTGCTTTCAATGTTCTGAAAGAACTAAACTGAGTTTAATATTGTACTTGCAACACAATAAGGTATGTGGAGAAACAAGCTCTATGAAGCGATAGTTGATATTTTACACCAAATGTTTTAAAGACGACCAATTGAGGCCCGTCATGAAGCTGCAATGAAAGCTTGGTTTGGTGGAGGTGAGAGTGAGAAGAGGACATGCAAAAATCTCCCTCACCTTTTGGTCCACTTGTCCTTGTAGACCTCTCCTGTTTCTACAAGTCCTGCAGGGTTTCCAGTGTACAAGTTAAATCCTGTACGACAAATGGTCAGTAAGTAATGTCACTCTTTGTCAACATCTCAAATTCTGCGGCATTGGCAAGCTGCTGGGCACCATTTAGAAATACGTCAAGTTAAATGAAAATAAGATTTTACTTTGGTTAATCCATGTGAAAATTCTGAAGGTTTTGTACATTTCCAAATTGAGGCCTTTTCTGAATCCCAATGTCTGTTAATAAACAGTACTCAGCAGCTTCTCTTTCAGATCTCCAGTGTCTACGTCACCAAAGAGGTCCCACAGACCAGATGAAGCAGGAAGGGAAGAATGCTAGACAAGCATTAAGTCACTATGCTTCATCAAGCTACAAACACAATCTCAGAAGAAGAGACAAGGAAAGCTGTGTTAGAGGAAAACAAAAGTTAATATATTGGTTTCAAAGCTAATCTGAAGCAGTGAGGCGGTCTGAGATTGGTACAGAAGGGGTCTTGGGTCAAGGTAACCGTTTTAGCCACACCATTGTTTCACAAAATCCCACAGTAGATACACGTCTAGCACAATGTAACAGCAGGGAGTTTAATAGGCTAATGGGTGGGCTTCAAGGGTGACCATGACCTTTCACCCAATACACTTCATTTGGCTCACATGTCCCTGCGTCTCTCGAAGCACAGCCTGAATTGGATATCAAATCAAGTAAAGGAGTCCACAAGTGTCCAAATGCATGTGGGAGACAGTTTTCTATATTTAGGATTGAATATTTCTGGAGGAAAATGGACACGGGGGAGCTACTTGAATTGGGGTTAAATGAGACACAATTCACACAGAGATTGAGACGCAGGGGCTTATGTGTCACCTGGCATACTGATCCATGATGCTGGCAGCTCTCTGGGAGGTGCTAACGCTGAAGGTAGCATTACACTTATGTGACTCTTAAGTATCCTCCATTCAGTCATCGTAGTAAAAGGCCACATTAAAGGAGGAAACAACGTTTATAATTAATATGCCTGCCTCCGAGCGGCCAGTAGAACATAATTGGCTAAGAATGTGTTAAGGAAGTAGTCAAGGAGGCAAGAGATTCAGATTCTGACATGGGAGTTGGAGGTTAGTTAAGTTTGCAGCCTTTAGCAACATCATGGCTCAAAAGCTTAGAGACAAAAAAGCCCCACACATGCAGACTACCAGAAAAGGATAAGAAAATTCAGCACACAGTTTTAGTCTGAAACAGACCGTCTGTAAGAAGTGACATGGACATTTTAGACAAGGCAGAGCGACCAGTAGATAGACAGACATGACAGGCATACAGACAAGGCCAGACAATCAACACACATCCATATAACAAAGACAAGGTTTCAAGGGAAGACGATCAAGAAGAAATCAGGGCACAGCCTCGTTAAAGTTGGAGTTCAGCGCAGGCAGTAAAAAGCAATGGCTATCAAAACGTATATTTGGGGGCCGTAATTAGTGAGTACAGTGCGTGACGTGTAGGAGATGTGGCGTCTGTGTGGAGGTGAGCACAGCAGGTAGATTTATAATTGAAGTGATGTCCAAGGCAGGGGAGTTTTGGGGGCATGAGGTGGGATTCAGGGAAGGGGGGTTAAGTTAGTGGGTGGTTTCCCCTTACGTTGGAGCTAATAATAATGGTAGGATTATGAATGGGTTGTGCATGTTTGTGTGTAGTAACCTGGGGCTAAGGGTAGGCATCACCTGTAAGTGACACTCTTTGGCTTTGGCTGTTCGTGTGTGCAGACTTCAAGCTGAGTTAGCAGAACTCTGACAGAGTCCCCCCACTCACAAACACACACACCCCCATGGTCACTAGAGACCTGCATCGCTTATTGGTTCCTCAACAGCCAAGGACAAAGAAGGTGTTTAATTCTCCTCTCATATCTGGGGCAGTCAGGTCAAAGAAATTCAAATGAGTTTGAATTGAAATAGTCAATTGATGGGGCGGGAAAGCCACACAAAAGGAAGAGTGCAACTCCTTTCCCTGAAGCGTCCTGAAGCATGGCCGTGGGCAGGCGGATTAGCAGCTCGCTGTCACACCGCAGCAACCACACACACAAGAGGCGGCGAGCGACAACACCAACAGTACTATGATTGGTTCAGAGAGGTGTCAATCCAGTCGGTGGGGCAGCATTTGGGGCGGAGGAGTGGTAGTGGTGGGCGATTACGGTAGTTTAAAAAAAAATAAAAAAAGGTTACTGGCCACTAGTGACGACCATCTGATTGGAAGAAGACATTGAGGTGAGAAGGAACAGGGCGTTCTAAAAACAAACAGACAAACAAACAATACACAACAAAGGCTAACTGGATGGGCTCTTGGAAAAGATTGGGTGAAAACATCCACACATAAAAAAAACCCCAGACACAAATAGATGGGTGGTGATTGCCTTAAGAAATACAGAAAAGGTCAATTTAGGCAGAAATTTGGAAACAGAAAACAGGTAGGGTCTGCCTGTTTGCCCCCCTGCTAGAAGCAGGCTACCCCAGGAGGACGGACTAGGAGCTAAGGAGGGAGGGTGCTGTGCGGCGCTGCTCTCCTCTGCTTCTACCTTTCAGCTGGCCTGAGGGGATGAGGCTGGCGGGAGGGGGAGGGGCATGGCCTGTACTGTTGGAGTTGTTGACTGGCGGCTGAAACGAGCTGGACAGGAAGATCCCGTCAGACATAGGGCGGGGCTTGCGCGCAGTGGGCGGCGGCTGAGGCTTCCCGGGCCTTGGTGCCGAGGTCGGTAGGTCACCATACGACTTCCGGGTCGCTGACAGCTTCAGCTGACCTGATAGGCCAGCACTGCCGCCTGCTCCGGTGGCCTCCTCTCCCTCCTCGTCGTCGTCTTCCTCATCGCCTGCGTAGGACACCA
>OMOU01000344.1:0-14451 GCA_900312585.1 Malacocephalus occidentalis
AAGTAGCCCTCTATGGTGACAACACACCATTAGATCAAGATATTTGTTTTGGGTGTGAGCATTGTGTGACCATATCATTTGCATACCATTGTGTATTATTCACTGCCCAATATAGGGGGTTCTTGTGTACCCTATGTGTAATATGACCAGAAATTCATTTGACCTCTACTTAATAACCAGCAGAATATCAATGGCTAATATCTCACTCTAATGGTTAATAGCATGGCTTCCCTGTTAAAATCTCCATGTGGCATACGGTAATACCATTTGCCTGCTGTTGCAGCAATGGGAACCAATATGTGTACTTATCCCTCATACGTATACTGCTGTTAAAGATGGTGCATTCACTTCAGAATGTGGTCTTGTATAACAGGGACTTTTGTCAGATGTAAAGCTCTATTTGTAGTCATACATTATACACAGTTACATAAACTTAAATAAACATTCACTTTAAAAACTACCAGGACTCTGATCCCCCTGATGGTGTATTTTATGACATTTTGTGGACAATCTTTATTTTTTAAGGACATTCGATTTTGTCATGAAGCATTATGTGCTTGCATTTGCCAGGTCTTAAATTCCCTGAGTGTTTCTGTCGGTTCTAATGAAGAGAGAGCTTAGGGAAGCCCTGGGAGAAAGAGAGACTGTCTTAAGTGTGATTTACTTACCCTTCCTTCTATATTAGAGTTTTTTTGACAACCACTTGGTTTTGTGATTTAATTTATGTTCATGGGGTTTCTATGTGGAGAAGAGTGTGGAAAGAACCATTCTTTAATACTAAGGTATATATGTGAAATGGGGTTTCATATCATGCTACATTCTATGTAGTTGTACAATGCACTGTTATGGATATTACAATTGTGTGATTGCCCATTAATGTTAATTTATTAGAAACCCCCAGCATGTTTTGTCATCATATTTTAAACGCATCTCTCTTCATGCTAAACATGCTTTTCTTTGTTTCTACCCCCCGGCCGGATGCCTACGTTACAACTGGCTGTGGGTCACTTCCCAGATTGAGCCACCATATTTAGTTTGAGCCTGGTGGCTTTTAGGTACTAGAGAACAAAAACTGCTGTAATCCAGTGGTAGACACAAAACGTAGTGAAAAGCACAATGTGAATGTGCATAAATGGTTCTAGAACATAAATTCAAAGATCTGGATTTCAAACATGAGCCATTATAAAAGTTGGTGAGCCTCCCTGGCTTGGAATTTGACTTGTATGCTATTACAAAGAAGGATTAACATTTTAACATTGATTACGTTTATTTTTGTGTGGCATGCTTTTCTTTCTTTATGATTAAGAGTGGATGATGCGTGATCACAGAGGTTATCTTTTGCACCCCTTTACACAGATGCTCAATCTGCTAGCTCATACTTGATGTGGCTTACATCTTACACACCTCTTCCTCTACGTGTGACTTGTTGCAAATAAGGATGCATAACGAGTTTGGTTTGCTTACACAAATACTTTACTGTGTTTGTGTATGTGTGTCTGAATATATGCTATGAATAGGCCACACCCTCTCTGTTCCCTCTCCTCGCTTTTGCTAAAAACCTACCATGTTATCAAAGAAAGGACAGAATAACATGTTGTCTCTCAGTGTCAGTCTCAAGATTGTCTGATTCATGTGTTTTTGTATTTGCATGTCCTTAATCACAAAGATGTGCTTTTGTTTCTTCATTAAACAATAGTATCAAACTCGTACCTTATTTGGACCTTTTGTTGTGACTTAAATTATACAAAATTGCATGCCCCCACAAGGCCAACCAACCCCCCCTCCATCCTGGAGGCCAGAGGCCTGGGTTGCTGCCGTTGTTGGGTTGTCTGGGTGGGGATTGGCAGCTAGGCTGTGGTGGAGCTTGTTTCATTGTCACACATAGATGTGCAATGAAAAGAAAAAGTGGCAATGACCAGCGGAGTGTGCAAAAGAACAATACTAATAATGTGAATTGGAGAATCAGAATATCCACATTATTTATAGCAAAAGGGCAGTAGAAATGAGAAACCCCCGTCCTCTGCTGGGCCCCACCGATGGCTATCGCTGCCATGAGGGAAGGACTGGTGCTGGGAGGTGGTCGTGTGTCCTTTGTTCCCAGAGAGTCCCACATTGGGCGCCAGTGTAGCAAAGCTAGTGCTACAATGTCACATCGTGTGGCTTTGTTCGGGGCTCATCCAAGGACACAGGCATTTAGGGGTTGTTGAAAAGAAGCGGTTTATTGTAATGTTACAGACGTGACATGAGCAGAGCAGATGGTACCAGCTAGCATGTTAGCACTCTCTGTGTGTGTGTGCTGATGGCTGACTTAACCTGTGGTGCACTGATTAGCCAACGCAGCACAGGCGTGTCTGTGGCCCACGCCCCAGACCCCAACTGGGCCAGGTAAGGCCAATTAAGCCAGCCACCGGATCAGACACACCCACATCCAACATCTAAATGTATTAATGCAAAAGTCTTTGCATAACCTCTAGTAATGCAGGATGACGCTCAAAATGCATTGTTTTATAATACATTTGAATTGCACCTCTACTTTCCAGAAGGTTTCACTCAGGTCAATGTGTTATGCCAACCGATGGCCACCAGATGGCAGTTGGACACTCAAATAAGTTATGTATGGATTTACATGCATTTATAAGCGGATAAAGCAACTAATTATTCAAAACTTGTGATGTTTTCATCGTCACCGTGGGTTACCTCCCAAAGTGGGCTAAATCTCACCACCGTTTCTTCTGGATCACGTTCAAACTGTACATTATCTATTATTCGATCACAATATTTGACTGCTTCATTGCAATGTCAGAACCTACTATGTGCATGTTTGAATACACTACATCGAAATGCTTAACAAAACTTCGAACGGCACAAATAGCGTAATAACTAAGTCGTACGTCAACTCGCCCTCGCACTGGGAGCGCTGTGATTGGCTGTCCCGCGGAGCGTTCAGGAAGCGCCTCTCCGCTTGGCTCTGGTAGTGAAGGAACGGGAACGGGAACTCCTCCACTCCGCTAACGGCCGGTTGTGACCTAGCGACTAGTGAGATACACACGCGATTGTGTCCCCCCCCCTGTAGAGTCGAGAGAGAGATAGACATTTGATATCGACGCGGTTTATGGTTGAGTTGCTGGATATTTTTTGCGTTTGTATTTGCAGCAAGCCGGCTAGCCAGCGGCGGGCTAGCTCGCAGTGTGACAGAAAGCCAGTCACCGTCTCGGGAAGGGAAAACAGCTCCACAGAAAGTAGTAGAAAAACCAGAGCTACTGCTGCCTGGATCCACTAGCTTTACTCCAACACTTCCTCGGCCTCCAAAATGAAGATCACTGTGGATTTTGAGGAGTGTTTGAAGGACTCCCCGCGATTCAGGTAAATTATTTGCTTGTGCAATTTGTTTTTGTTTCGGCCAAAGTGACCGCAGCTTCTTGCGGCGACTTATGGCACATATAATCGGCTATAGCCGTTTGGGGTCTGGCACTTTTCTATTTTTATCTTGGAAGAAACCTGGGGCCAGGGAAGCAACCAAGGAGTGGCTTAAGGGCGAGAAAATCCACCCATAGAAGTGGACTGGTGGGTTACTCCACACGTCCAGTGTGGCAGTGCCACATGCATTACGAACACGTATATTAAATATGAATGGAAAAAAGTCATTTAAATGTCATGAACTAGTTATTAACTGTCCACTCTGGATGGTCGTTTCAAACTTTATACTGCAGCGGTGCATTGCATGCCAGAACTACTTACTACGCGATTTTGACGAAATGCAATTTCTCATCATCAATTGCGTGGAAATGTTTTACTATTAGCCCGCATTATGACGGACGGTTTTGCTGCGTCTATATACGTTATATACACATAGGCTACTAAGGCCCACACTTTCACTTTCACGCCTAGTAGGCGGGTGGGGTACATCCAAAACACGTAAGAAGAAGCGCCCTGTCTTCTACTGTCTCAGGGGCAGATGGCACCAAGTTGTTCGTCTTTTGAATGCATCTCGAATATCATATTCAGGACGGCCTGATAGGACAGATAGTGGAAATGGAACTGCTTTTGTGACTTGCTGCCAAGGCAACCAAGGCAACCAAGGCACTTTGCTACAACTTAGAACATCACATTGATCAGGGAGTAAAGTTGTACAATTGTCTACATCTAGGCCTACATTGGCCTCATACATTACTTTTGGAAGATGTGGGTTACTGTAACCAGAGCTTTCTAACATGGCCTTGGCCTGCAAGACAAGGGGACAGCTTCCTCTATAAGTTTTACATAAGATGTGTGCGTTGTTCATTCTTGGTTACTCAAGCAAAGGGATTTTCCATGAAATTGCCTTGCCCTTTGATTCTCAGTTCCTCAAAGTGTATTTGGAAATGTCCTACATTATAATGATCAAGTCCAGCATGTAGGCCTAGTATGTAGTCCAGTTTCCCCCTCAGCAGGTCAGCTTGCATACCAAGACGTGCATTACAACACTGCGCTCGTGACCAAAAAGTAGTCATTGGACCACAAAGTCCACTCAGGTTCTTTGTGGGTCAGGAGGATGGACCAAAGACTCTTGGACGACATACATTTTCCACGCCTTCCACCACCACCACCATCACCACCACAGTCTGCTTTCTCTATTTTTTTTCCTCTTCAAGCTCTTCAAGTTATCTTTGGCAGAGACTAGGATCCAGTGAGACACAGAGAGAAATGGCAAAACAAAAAAGAATAATCCTCAAACGCACACCAGCGTAGTGGAACTGTAACATCTGTTTCCATTTTGGTGTTTGCTTTTAAATGTGTGCCAGAGAATATGGGGGCCCATCATGTGGAGAGGGTTGTTTTTAAGTGGTGGTATAATGGCACACCCACATCTTTTTCCCTTCTCATCCCCCATTTTAGGTTGAAAGCTGTCTATATAGTGAGGCTACAGTACGCTATCAAGCAGGGGATGAGGATGCACCATCAAATCCAAAAAATTGCTGACCCATTACTATTCTGATGACTCTTATTGCTATTCATTATTTCCAAAACAGTAGTTGTAGACAAACAATAACCTTTTACTGAAATCCTATCACAACACTCTTTGGATTAAGTGATACAAACCCAATGATACATGATGGTGGTAATTGACAATGACAACCTAAAAGTCGATTGCCCAACTCCTCCTCAAGTGGAGTTCACTGTAGCCTGTTTAACGCGAGGTCATTCATGGAGTGGTTTAGCAGAGAAAGCTTAGCTTCATCTCCATATCCAGTGTTGAGCTGTCTCGTGGAACAGTGGAACTAGATTTCTCTTTCTGTTGTTTTGAGTGTTAAGACCATGAGGGGCACATGTGGGCTAGCAATATCTAATGTATTTCATTTAACATATGTTAACCTATGTTAACATGTAGGCCTACACCATAAACAAATGCAACACAGGCTTCCAATCTTATCCCATACATTGAACTGTAACATCAAATCAAACCAATATGTCATTATTATATTGCTATTATTATCTTATTATTGTTGCACTCTAATGTAGGCCTATGTAATGGTGCACAGGACATTCTCCTCACTGTCTGGTTAAACATGTTATATATGTATGTTATTTAATTTTGTTCAATACATCACATGATTCACATGATGTCGTGAAGTCCTGAAAGGGGAAATTAGTTTCCCCTTAGTCATGGTGGGTGTATAGCTGGGCTACATTGTGGTCAGCGTGTTGCAGAGTGCTGGGCTGAGATGAGCAGTGCTTATAATTAGACTGGCATACGTCCGCCCCGTGGAGAGCACTTGTTTGTATTTGGTATGCTCGGCTAGCCTCGATTTCATTTAGTTTAATGAAGCTGCGGTCCAATCCTATTGTAATGAGCCATTCGTCAAGATGGTTAACCGCCAAGCACACGAGTGGCAACCACTGCTATAGCAATGGCAGACTGCACAGTGCTGCTAATCATTTCCCCCACCCGGTAAATAATACAGAGCAGTTTTTGGGTGTAACTCTGCCAGCTGCGTTGGTGTGCTTCTTGCCTTGATGGAGGGCATGTCTTTTTGTACTTTAATGCCGCTAACCAGTGATGTGGGGACCGTTTGGGAGTGTCTCGAGGACATAAGCCATTGTATAGCAGAGCTTTCGTTTCCTACACTTCCTAGTAACTGTAGCTGACTCACTGTGCTCCAGGCTCCTCGGCCGTGTCCTCCCCACCTTACTGAACCTCTCTTGCTGAATACTGATTTATACGGATTCTCTCTGGATTCATGTCAGTTCTTGCCCTTTCATTGCCATCATTTGAAATGATTGCAATGGTCGAAGCTGATGCCCTTTCACTATTGCGATACACACAATCTTTATTTCTTTTAACTCTTGAACCCTCTTTCCATTAGTGGCTCTTGTCGTGTAGGGGATCGCAGAAGTAAACATGAATGTACTTTGATGCTACGATCGATTCACTGCTCATTCTTGCCAAGTAAGAGCAACGCTGAATCTCTGCACAGTAACAGACCCTTTCTGTCTTTGCGTCCCACATGTCCACAACCACAACTAAGAATGGATTGAGACAGAATTTCCCCCGATCAGCCTCGTGTACATGTGCGCAATCCTGCCATTTGAGATAATGACCTCATCTTGTTGACGCTATTCCCCGAAAGTGTGTCACTCCCCCCTCTACCCTTTTTGTCCATCAACACTCTGCTCTCTCTCTCCAACAATCACAGGACATACGTCACGACTCACGCCCACCCTCTGTACTCTCTCCACTTTCCACTTGGGGACCGTAGTGCAAAACAGTCAGCCCAAAACTGTACTTAATATAGACCCGCACGGAGGTGTCGCATACATAGGACTATTAAAAAACACAACATTGTTTTTATTAAACGGCCTAATAAAATCTCATACAACACAGGTATAAACACACACCTTGTAATTAGCCATTATGATCACATGGTGCCCAACCCATGAAGAATTTACAAATATTGCCGTATTACCATATAGCCTACTATATGTATCTCTCTATATATAGATATATATGACCCAAAGACGACTAACTTGTTAAACTGCCTCCCTACTAG
This sequence comes from Malacocephalus occidentalis, assembly GCA_900312585.1. Lineage (NCBI taxonomy): Eukaryota > Metazoa > Chordata > Actinopteri > Gadiformes > Macrouridae > Malacocephalus > Malacocephalus occidentalis. Next base: position 7,029 of record OMOU01000344.1, read on the forward strand.
TCACAAAAGGCTGACAGAACACAGCCTCTGGCAGGCAGGCAGCCGGCCCTTTGAGTCTGTGCCTCTCAGGTGAATCAATGCTAAGGAATTCTCTCATCTTCCATATTTAGATATTTGTTGGCATGCCTCTTGGAGGTGGAGGAGGAATGAGCACTCAGACTGTTGTAGTGTTTTGAAGGCTCTCGTACAGTTTGTGTGAGTGGGATCATTTACATTTGAAAGGCTGTAGAGGATTTGGGGACCCCTTTAGCCCTGAAAATGTTATAACACACTGTTGGTTATAATGGTGAAAAGGTTGACTTCTGCACTCTATCACTACTGTGGCTCTGTCTGAGTTGAAAGATTGACGGAATGGATGAATTCTCAGCAGCTTTATAAATGAAGCCTGGCCTGCCAGAGGCCTAAAGCTGGAGTGTAAATGGGCTTTACTTCAACTCCCTTTCTCTCTGGGCAGAACTGGAGGAGGGTTTCATATGAACTACTGCCCTAGACTCTGCCTTCTATCTGTTGTATGTGATATGACTGCATTATTCTCTGTAATAATGTGGAGCAGACGCTGTCTTTTCTACACAGTCATCCATGAATGAGGCCAAATGTGCAGCAAAGCCCAATTGCATGGCCTGGGTTTGAGAGAAATCTGACCCAAATATTCCCTCAGTGCTTCTAAGCTGCTCTTTTAACTGGTGGTGCAAAAATGTCATTTACCTTTTTTCTTTATGGACCAATGTCCTCCTCCCTATACCATAGACAGTATCCATACCCCAGTTTTTCCATGTCTAGGCCTACTTGTTACTGTGAGACTAGCCGCCTTCTGTGTCTTTATGTCTTGCTTTCTCTTCTTTTCCATGTTTACTGTGTATTCCTCTTTCCATCCCGGATTTGCTCCAGGACTCATGAATGCCAAATGATCCCACAGTGTGCTGGATTGGTCCCAACCGCTCCTCCTCCGCTTACTGTAGGGGGGAAACTAAGACTCCTTCTTCAAGGGTTGGCTGAGGATGTCAATGATATGCATAACCACAGTAGCTGCCCTGCCCTCTATATAGGCCCAGTGGCTAGCATTGCACCAATTTAGCGGTGATGGATTAGTGGTGATATTCGCTGAGGTGTGTGCTCTGCACCAATGTTGTGGTGCAATGGAATGGATTAGTGATCGTAATTATAGTAGTTATGGTCGCTTGGTTGCCAACAGATCTTGGCAATAACGCCACCAAGATTGAGCCAGGGGTCTGTCAATTGGACATGGGGATAGCAAAATACCTTTCCAACACAGTGCTACTGGACTTTGATGCCAGGAGATAGGAAGCCGATCACTTCCTCCTCCTCCTCTTCATCGCATGTCTCTTTTCAGCCCGTCTGCCACTTTGGCCACAGCTACTCCTTATTTTTAGACTGCACGTGTTGGATAGCTGGATATTTGCCTTGTGTTTAACACATGTTACTGCTGTCGTGACCGTGAATTGGTGTGATTCTACTGCTATTATGGGAATTTCGGGTTGATCTTGCAGGGAAACGTGTCTGCTTGAGTTTGTGTGCAATTTTGTTCTGAGAGCGTAATATCCTTTGTTCTCTTGCCTTTGTTCAGAGGCGTTCAGAACATTTTTATCTACCAACAGCATGCTTAATTATCTTGTGGAATTCCCATAGCCATGCATATGCTTTATTACTGTAGCCATTTGTCTTCAGCTGTTATTTTGTTAAAGACAGAAGTAGCCTCGCTGAAGTTGAATAAAGTTATTTTAATGTCTTGTAAGTCAGCAATGACAGTTTTTTTTATATCCACGGTTAACCTAATAAATGGTGCCATTTCGTTGTACTGGTATGTGTACTCTGTGCAATGACAATAAAGTTGAATCTAATCTAATCTTGCATGATCCATCAATCCATCAACCAATGTTGTGACAGTCAGAACATATCAAATAGTTTTACGTTTTGTTAAACAGCCACAGTCTTATACTAGGCCTATATTTAGGAGCCAGAAAGATAAACAGAGGACTTTCCACGTCATTTATTTCTGAAGGCTATACTGGTAACATCGATGAGAGCAACCACAAGCCAAACATCTACTACATCTATGTGTGGAAGTGAAAGGTAATTGATTTCCTATATTCGTTATTTCACTTCCTGTTTTGGAATCATTATCAGGTTTAAATGAACAGGCACTAACTTAAACTTAGGCCTGAGTAAAATAACCAACATGATAGCAGTTTTTGAGGAATGTTATTTACTTTATTAGTTTGTTTGGTTTCTATAAATTCATGTAATATTTCATGTGAATTAATTAATTAATTTAATGTGTGAATAGTATGGTTGCGCTAATCAACATGAAGCACTTATTTCAAAGCAAATTAAAAGCATGGTTGCATTCCATGTTTGTTTGTGGCTGCATTAAACTTTCTGGAAGTGGGGAAATTCCCAAGCAGGGGAAGCTCAGAGTTATTTTGAAAGCAGCGTTAAACCATAACACCACTGATGGGGATTGATAAAGAAGTGTCTGCATGTTCAGCTCCGTTGACTTGCTAATGAGCTGTACAAGTGGGTTGAGTGATACAATCAATTTGGTGTTGAGCATGTCAGATATTGGGTTCATAGTTGTTGCCTACGAGTCTGCAGGTGGAACTTTAAATTCGTTATGGTATTATTATATTATATGTAGGTATTGTGTAAGATAGCAGTCATGGCCTGGGTTGGTAGCGTGTTAACATCAGTGCGTGTCTTGGCTAATGCCTAGCAATGCAAGACTGAAGACCTCCTCGGTGTGTCTCCTACCTCCTCAGTCTCTTCACAGGCTCTCGTTTAGTTTCTTATGTTTGTCTCGGTTCTTCTTCCTCGTCGCTAATTGGGTCATATTTGAAGTTGAGGTCGTGTGATAAATAATCTCCCGTATCCATTTGGTGTGCCAATGGATTCGGCGCCATAACCGCTCTGCATTCTGAGAGTTTCCAGTGAGTGTGAACAGTCAACGATGTGTCAGATTTTCCTATTCTCTTTCTTCCTCTTCTTTTCCCCCCTCTCTCTCCCCCTCTCTCTCCCTCTCTGTGCTTATTATTCATGTTCATACTGGACCATCTCCAAGGTTAGGAGCATTGGCTCAGCTCTGCATGTTGCCAGCTTCCTTCCTTCAGTGTTGTTTAGTACCAAGCCAACATTCAGAGCTCAGAAATTACATTACGAAGTGAAAAAAAGCAGACAAGCTAGCTAGACTGAAAATGCAGACAGGCTAATGCCATTGCTATGTTTCCGTTTATCCAGGAGTTTGTGACTCAGCACGGCCAGTATATTTGACTGTGATATTTTCAGTGTTTTGCATCACGCACAGAATCTTGACAAAGCTTTGAGCTGACTCCATTGCAAGATTACACTTTAAATATCTCCTGCAACTTAATGCGCCATTGGCTTTCAAAATAGCCAGCCTTTTCAGCAGAAAGTCTGTCTTTGGCAGACTGGGTGCTGGAAACGAAGAGGTGCATTCAAGATGTGACATTCTTGTTGGTTGCCAATAATACCAGTAGGTGGAATGTCACAAATGGATGTGGGTCTTACAGATGGAGCCTTGAGTGGTGATGGGACGGTTGTCAAATCAAACAGTGCGACGCCTAGCTTGTCTTTGGCCGTGTTCTTGAGAAAGCCATTGAGTAGATCACGTAGTTCACTGCCTGATGCAGCCGAGGGGCTCTGGTGCTGGCAGAAGACCAGCGCTATCAGAGCTGCTGGCTTTGCTCAAGGGCACGTCGGCCCTTTGTAATGTTGGAATAAAGGACAGTGTTTCCTCCGCCCCACCGCAGCTGGTCTTCTTATCTGGACATGGGAACTCCAAAGCATTTGTTTTGGTCGGGCATATTCTTAGTTCTTACAAAAATGACAATACAAAGCCTTGTCTAATCTCCGGAGGTGCTGTGCTACTTTGCATGAGGGATTTGCCCAAAGTGTTTATGCTGATGTCAAATTCATATAATTAGATGATTCATTCACACTTCCTGCCGTTCCACTTACTCAATAACTTAGCAGGCATATTCCTTCTCTGGCTTCACTGAAATGGTTTAGACTAGACTTACACTTTTGTGTTAAGGTCAGCACTTCCCCTTTCTGATGAAGCACACACAGCATTTTAATGACGCACCAATGTAATAAACATAGGCCTGTTGTAACAAACGACAAACGACCAAGTGCCATTACATCTGTTTATCAAGGGGCCCCTGGTGCAAAGACTGATACCACGGGCATTCCTTGCTGAATGCAAGGAAATGTGCTCACATGCTAGGCCTCGATGTCGGGACTGCGTTATCGGCGGTATTGTATTGAAGAAGCCCATCGGATTTGAGGATAGGATGCACCATCTTGGAACATTTTAATTTGTTGGTGACTGTCAATCCGTAGATTCCTGTGGTTTGCCACACACATGGCATACTTTTTGGATTTTGTGTGTGTTTGTGTGTGTGCGCGCGCCCCTCCATCAGAGCCTGCCATGGATGGAGTTTGGTGATGGACCACCTGCTGGTCGACTGTCTAAAAACGTCCAATATTGATTTGCCTCAATGAACAACAAGTGCCACTTGTCATCGTGCATTACTCATGAAATCATTATAAAATGCTGCAGCTTATTCTATCTAAAGAATTGTACCGCAATGAAATCATCCCAGTATTGGTGCGTGCCACACATCACTGCATCCATTCAACTGTTTCCCAGTGAAAGACATTATTAAAAGCCAATCTTGTGATAAAATCACACATGCACCAAGTTCAAATAAAGCAGACTCTATGGCCCTAGGGGGGTGTGATCAAGGCTAAAGTCGACTACGATTGTCGTGTGTGTGTGTGTGCGTGCGCCCCTGTGTGTGTGTGTGTGTGTGTGTGTGTGTGTGTGTGTGTGCGTGTGTAGGACTATTGATTTGACATGTGATTTCATCGGTGTCGACCCAACCCGACGGCAAAGCAAGGAAAGCCAAGATTGCCGACCTTAATAGTCGCGTAGGGGGGTAGAAGTCTTGGTCATCCATTCCTTCAATCACAACTCATAACGATAACTGTCAAAGATCGATGCTGCAACCTGCTATGATGAGACCATCCCAGCAGCATCCGTTGCCGTGGTATTCTAGCATGTGGGCTGTAGGCTGTGGTCCCCCTGTAGCGCCAAGCTGTCCCTTGTTGTGTTTAATCAGGCAAAACGAGTCCGATCTGATGCGATGCCCTGCGGAGCTGCCAAACCGTGGCTGCCTCTCAATCTGGCTCCGTGTGTGTGTGTCTGAGTGTGCACATGCTGCTGTATGTAAATGCACGGAACACGCAGACACACCATTTGCATAGCGTGTGTGGGAATGTGCACTAATTCCCCAAAGTATAGTTTGACCGGTTTTAAAAGTCCTTTGTTTTGTCCTTTCAGAGCCACCATAGAGGAGGTGGAGGGGGATGTCTGCGAGCTGGAATCCAAGCTTGACAAAGTGAGTATGCTCAGGGCTCATGTTGTGCAGCTGTTCACTTGCTTCATCACCAGGGTCCCATTTCTTTAGAATCTGCCCTGTTGAGTCAATGGCCTGATTCCTGTAACGGCTCTTTAGAGACCATTAGCATGGCATTGCAGATTCCTTCTGTGATCCTGTTGGCTACTGAACCAAAACATTTTGAAGTGAAATTTGTCTGGCAAACAGAAAATGGCCGGTTCGAGTCGAGGTGTCTTTGAGCAAGACACCTAACGCTAACCGCTCCCGACGGCCCGGCTGTCTCCCTGCGTGGTTGGCACTGTCGTCGCCAGCGTACGAACGTGTGTATGAATGGGCGATTGTGAGGCAACGCAAAGCGCTTTGGATAAAAGCGCTATATCAATGCGACCCGCTTACTATTCACACATCACGTCTATGCAACGAGACATTGTGATTTTTATTGCTTCGGTATCTCCTACATCAGACCGTAAAACAACACACTTTTAATGTAGCCATGATTAAAATGGCTCCTTCCTCCTTTCATAATAAACTGGGATGGAGATGGCGGATAATAAGGTTGAATCATAGTGCCGTGGAGCCAAACACACACACACACACACACACATACACACGATGAAGGAAACAAATCCTGCGTGGGCTCACTGCTCGTCACGTCAGGGGCCCACACTTTTACATGCAACACGCACGTCGTATTTGTTTCTTATTTTGCATTATAATATGTTTTCTTTTTTGGGGGGGGCTCAGAAATCTCATCAGCTAGTTAATCCCCTCCAAACACACATTTAATATATAGGCCTAGGCCTATATTATCTGTGGCTCTGTGGTCATTCCCTCTCTTTCCTCAACCCAATTTCCGGTCTTTCTTCACTGTCTTGTCCATAACGGCCATCAAAAAACAATATATACAAAAAAGTGGGTGGGTGTGTATATAATATAACCAGGCAGGTGTATTGCTATGTGGTGGTGGATCCACATGCAATGCCTCATCCTCCTCCTCCTCCTCCTCCAGTGAGGGAGCGGACGGCCATGCCAGGGTTTGTTATGGTGTTTACATAACCCGCCATTATCTCTGGCACACGGATGATTCAGAAGGAAAAGATGGGGGTTTTGAGTAGATAGTTTTCCTTCAGGATTAGTATTGAGTAGCTAGCAGCTTAGCCTGGCCAGCTAGCTTATGCTCCAGGTCTGTGTGTGTGTGTGTGTGTGTACTGCTTTAAGTCTGGACGGAGCAGATGTCCAGGGTTGTAAGACGAGACCGGCCCCAGAGACGGAGCACAGAGAGCAGCACTGCTTCGAGTTGTTATGCACTCTGCTTGTTTTTTTTTAATTCATCTTCCATCTGTGTATCAGTTCTCTCTCTCTCTTTCTCTCTCTCTCTCTCTCTCTCTCTCTCTCTCTCTCTCTCTCTCTCTGATATCTTCTGCATCACTCCCTGCACTTTTTGTTTGACCCATAATTACAGAAGTGTGTTTTCTTTTATGCATTTTTGTATGCATTTTTCATTGTAAACCAAACTCTCTTCCTTTTCCCACATGACATCAATGTCTCCCCGCCCCCTCCAGCTGGTGAAGCTGTGTATCGGGATGATTGACGCTGGGAAGGCCTACAACACGGCCAACAAACAGTTTGTCAACGGCATCCGGGAGCTGGCGCAACAGTCCACCAAGGATGAGGTCATCGAGGTGATTAAGCACCACTGTATTCAATTAACTCTTTAATACCACATGTCCATCCATCCGTCCACCATGATTCAAAGTCTGTTTAGACTTTATAAACGTCAAACGTATTCAATTTATCTGGCCCCACTTCTGCATTTTGTTGTGTTCTGGGAAACGCAACTGCACAATAGATCCGTCATAAATAAGGACTGTATTAAGTTAACATGATGACTTCAATATGATCAGATTCGCTGTCAAGGTAATGTCTTTAGTGTAGCCGTGTGAAAACCCTCAAGTCCGTCCTTCAGACCTCGTAGAACAGGGCCT
>OMOU01000346.1:0-14717 GCA_900312585.1 Malacocephalus occidentalis
TTTTCTTCGGTGTTAGTAATGCACTCAGAATGACACTCTTGCTCTTATCCCATTGATTACACAAGCAATGCGTCGCAATGATGAAACTCGTTCTATTAACCAATTATGAATACTTGAATCCTGTTCTATACTTATATTTATACACCACAGCAATATATCGCTGTCTCTTTCGCCAAATGTACTTATTGTAAGTCACTTTGAATGCCGAATGCCCTAAATGTAAATGTAAAAAATGTAGAACATGTCTCCTAGACATGATGGGGATCATTGTGCTCCCTTAGTGAAAGTTCTTAGCAGACAATCACAGCTTAACAGGTGGTAGTCGTGGCAACCATGGCGAATCCCTCCTCCTTGTGTATGCATGGTTTGCTTGAGGTGTCTGTGTCTATGAGAATGCAATCAAGATGTGATTGGCCCATAGCAGTAATCTCTCTGCCATCTTCAGGAACTCATTTTGTGACGCTTCAAAGGCAGAGCAACAGATTCACCTGAAGATGGCTACACACTCACAAATAGGATTTACATGGAAATGACTTTCCCATCTCTCTGGTGGGATGCCAGAGAGGAGAAAGAGGGCCCCTGCTGGGTGGGAGATCACCATTTACTGTTGAAAGAGAGAGAGAGAGAGTGAGAGAGAGAGTAAGAGAGTAAGAGAGCGACAAACAGATAGAAAACCAGACAGACAGGCAGGCAGAGAGACAAACACAGAGAAACAGATAGAGATATATATTAACAAATGAATGCAAGTCAGACAGAAAGATAAAATGAAAGAAATACGACTAGATGTACTATTATGACAGGGTCTTAAGATTGGAAGACTATTGCGCTGAACATGTAAAATCTCCCATAAAATGTTATTACACTGACAATTGTGGCATGTTCTGCAGGGGGGTGATTTCATAAATACCTATTGATAGTCATGCCAATCATTTGCCATTGCTTTTATTAAAGGATGTTCACTATGACATTACTTCAAATTGAGTGATTTGTGTGGCAGTGGAGCCGTGTTGCAAAGGGATACATAACACTACCACTGGCTGCATGATCTATCCCTTTCACTGATGGGCATACCATATGCCCTTGGGTGCCCTTGGAAACTCGTTCATTTGTGAAAGGTGTCATGTCAGCAAAAAGAGACATCCATGTCAGCACCATCAAAACTCAATTCCATTCATGTTTGTAATGGATATGTTGATGATAGAGTTGATATTGTTGCTGTTGTGTGTTGTTATGCATGTGTGTGTATTTTGGTATTGTAGGCCTTGTTATATAATTATGTTATATTTCAATGTGCTTCTTCACAATAGTGTTATAGCCTAACTCACAATTAATTGAAATGCTGAAATTGAAATGTCCCGTCCCATTTCTTAATACTTAAAAATATATATAATGAAATGTAATTAAAAAAAGGGTTAGATTAAAAAAAATAGACTATCTATACATACAGTTCTCTATCTGTTATTTGTTATGGTCGTTAATTACGACAGCGCTTGATTGGCGGACTACGTGTTACTACGCCGGCTCCACCGTACGTCATTACGTATTCTCTGGACGTCCTAACGTCATCACGACCCGCGCCGGAGAAGATAAACAAAAAGGACGGAAGGGCTTCGTCGCGGCAAAACAAAACGGGTTCAAATACTGCGCATCGCCGGCTATCATTTTTGATTTTTAAGAGATAAAGAACATAGCAAATATATATAATCACCATGGATGAGGAGATTATATTCCGCATGAGCGCGTTTTCCGACCGGGGAGGGAGGAAATACATGGAGGATGTTTTTCAGGTGAAGATTGAATGCGAGGAGGAGCCCACGCTGTCACGGAGCGGCGAGGATCCGATGGTGCAGAAACACGAATCAGAGGAGGAGGATGGAGGTGGGAAGCCCACGACTCAACAAGCCCCAACAGAACAGACTTTCCCACCAACGACACTAACGACACACTGTGCGCCGGTTTCTGCCGTGTGGGTAGAAACCATCTCCACCAGCGGGGAAAACGAGAAGCCCGCCGGCACAACAACAACAACAGCAGCAGCAGCTGCACACACCACCACAACAAAAACAACAACAGTCAACACTCGTAAGTCCGTGGCTTTCTTCGCGGTGTTTGACGGCCACGGGGGGCAAGAGGCGGCCCACTTCGCACGGGATCACCTCTGGAACATTTTGAAAACACAGAAGGGCTTCTGGTCCCGAGATCATAACGAGGTGTGTGCTGCTCTTCGCAAAGGATTCATCGCCTGCCACTACGCCATGTGGAAGAAGCTACGTGAGTTTACGGAGAGGACTTCCTAGTACATCAGAAGAACGTGGTCAGAAGGAGGTTAGACCCCACTGGCGGACTCAGTCGGGCTTATGGGGAGGGCAATCGCCCACCACTGGGTCAGTGGTGGACTTGGGGCGTTAAATTGCCACTTAATGGCCAATTACTGAATTGATCTGAGCCTTGAACTGAATTGATCAGTGCTTTTTTAAACATGGTGACAGTGTAAACAATGTCTATTAGACATGATGGTGATGATCGTGCTCGCTTAGTGAACGTTCTTAGCAGACATCCACGGTGCGCGGTAGCACCGACCCTTGGTGCCCCTTCGCCCCCTGCTCCTCAGACCGCCTGAGTCCGCCACTGGTTAGACCCATGGACATGTGAGAAATAGATGTTCTGTCTTTCTTCTGTAGACTATTTGTTGTGTAACAGTAGAGCTGGGTGCACGCCAAATCCAAACTCGCACCCACCAGAGAATAGTAACACTGGCCCTGTAGGAGTCCATGGTGGCGCATTCCTCTCCCCCCCCCCGAAATGACCTGTGTGAGAAACAATGTAAACAAGCAAGTGGCTTGTTGGTACTCATTTCCCAAACAAATAGAGAGATACATTTAGTTTGTCTTTTGTTACTTGCCTTCATTTAGCTGGTGGTGGAGGGCAGGATGGTGTTGAGGTTGGGCAGTTTGACTCTCAGTTCTGGGTTCGAACCCCAATGTCTACAAGACCCCTTCCGGCTCTCACCTGACATCACGATTGCTTTGTATTTCAGTGACTGTACCTAGAAATCAATATAAAACAAATGAATGTGACCATTGGATTGCTTTAATGTTTGATATATGAAACATTATTTATCAATTTCTATTCCAACGTATCCCCCTTCCCCCTACCTGTCCCCAGCGGAATGGCCCAAGACGCTCACCGGCCTGCCGAGCACGTCGGGAACCACGGCCAGCGTGGTGGTGATCCGGGGGAAGCACATGTACGTCGCGCACGTGGGCGACTCGGCGGTGGTGGTCGGCGTGACGGACGACGACTCGGACGTCCGGCTGCAAGCGCTGGAAGTCACGCAGGACCACAAACCCGAACTCCCCAAGGAGAAGGAGAGGATAGAGAGGCTGGGGGGAAGGTGAGGCTTCTCATACTGTTCAGGAACTAGCTTTCCTTTCTTTCTGCGTCCCTCGATGATGTTTGCTTCCTGTATTGTTGGTTCATCTTCTTAATGACACAGTTTGTCCATGTGTGTTTTCTAGTGTGATGAAGAAGTCTGGGGTGAACCGGGTGGTGTGGAAGAGACCCAGGCTGACCCACAACGGACCGGTTCGGAGGAGTACCGTCATAGACCAGATCCCCTTTCTGGCCGTAGCACGTGCACTCGGTAAAACACTGACAAGTCAAGTCAAGTCAAGCACCATCTTGACTGCTGACCCATAACCTTTAGGCGTCCTTGAGCAAGATGCCCCCTAACCCCGAGCTGCTGCCTCATGGCATGCATCTGAATGTTGTTTGTTGTGAAGGTGACCTCTGGAGCTACGACTTCTACAGCGGAAAGTTTGTGGTTTCCCCTGAGCCGGACACGGCGGTGGTGACCCTTGACCCTCGGCGGCACCGCTACATCATCCTGGGCAGTGACGGCCTGTGGAACATGATGCCCCCCAAGGACGCCGTCAACATGTGCTACAGCCACGACAAAATGGTGGTGCGTCTATGTGCACGTTTTCTCAATTTGTCGCCAACGCGTTTTCATTTATTTCGTCCCGAATTCCCCATCCATCTTATCTTATGTTGTCAAACAGAGTGAACCTGTATCGAGTAATTGTGGTTCATTCAAGCATCAATTTGTGGCGCTAACTAGCATCAATTTATGGCGCTAGCTCCCCAGTGTGTGTGTTACAGCGTGTCCAATGGCTCCGTCCAAGCACTACAATTTAAATCGCAGAGGTGCAATTCTCTGTGTTGACCATTTTGGCTTTGACTTCGCTCACTTCCTCATTATTCGCGAACGTGTCCTGTGGAGTACCCTGTGTGTTTCGCCCCCACAAGAACAACGATTGGTTGCAACCGAAGGAAAGCGCCCCGTTTGCCCCAGATTTGACCTTGTCTGCCATCAGCGGAGTTGTCTCTCACGGAGTATCGCTAACGGCGACACACGGCGCATCGCTTCCAAGTTGGAGGCCCGGTCGTTTGCTAGTAAACCGCGCTAACTAGCGTTTTGTTTTTCTGCGTGCCGGGCATCCTCAGGGCCCCAGGGGCATGTCGTGTGCGTCGCGGCTGGGCTGCACAGCGCTGGTCTTCTGGAAGCAGAGGATGCTGCGGGCGGACAACATGACGGTGGTGGTGCTGGCTCTGCAGGAGCGCGACGGGGCCCCCCTGCCCATGCACCAGGACGAGGTGGTGGTGGACCTGGCGGCGGCGGCGGCGGCGGCGGCGGCGGCAGGGACCCACCATACCTCGCCCTACCCCCACGACGCACCCTACGACAACAGCTGTAAAGTCAGACAGGTGGGTACGCCTCGCCTAGTGCAGTGTCGCTCGGGTGGGGGCAAGGGGTACTTTGAAGGATCGCAGGGGGCCATTTGGAAATCGACCAAAAAGGAGAGGAGAAATCAAAGTTACATAGTCATTCAACAGAACAATACAAATGTCACAAATATCACCATTGAAGGGAAAGAGTCCAATGTCCACACTATTTACAGTCTTTACAGCAGAGAAATATCATCAAAAAGGCAAATAAACAGAAAATGTAGTTATAGTAATAACAATCAGGTCACCAGAAGCCGAACATGTTTTGCGCTGGTGAGGGGGCACCATTGGTGAGGGGGCACCGTTAGTGAAAATGGTTCCATCCCCAGTGTCCGTCGCCTATCCCTGGAGGCCTCCTCCAGCAAAATGGTCCGAACTCTTACCTGCTCTTTAATGACGTGTGTCGATAAGAAATCACTGGCGCTTTTGGATAAAATCGTTAAATGACAAAACAGTACCAACGCCCTGTGGTATTTACTGTTCAATTGGAGGATGACTCAGCGTCTTTCAGCGTGATTTCCAGTTCATACTGGTTGAAACGGACTGATTTCTCTGCCCTGCTTTGGGGGACAGAACTCGTGGCTGATGAGCCAGCAGACGGAGGAAGAGGAGGACGCCATGTTCTTTGAGGAAGAGGAAGACATGTGTGGAGATGAACACGAAGAGGATTGGACGTGCCTGGAGTGGTAGCCAGGTGACACACACAAAATATGCCGCAGTATGCAAAAGGCAACTTGCTGCTGTATGCACCCCAAAAGACAAATTACCTTTCTTGCTTTTTTACCAGAGAGATTTTCTGAAAAATGTTTCAAAATGTATTTGTTATGTATGTAAAAATCGCATGCCTTCCCATCGGAAGTGGACAAGACTTTGAAGTCGTTCTGTGGTCTCCGAAAATGCCTTATTTCGTTATTCATTATTATTTATATACATTTTATTATTGTTGTTATCCATAGTGGTAGTTTATCTCTGTGCTTTGTTCATTTCCCGCTCCCACCGCCAGGAGCCAACGGCAACCACGTCAGACCCTGAGGTCCAGCAATGGAACAGCAAACGCTCAACAGCGGCCTCCGATTCTTCTGTACGCGACCATCTCATAAGGGGCCTCTCTCCAGCCCCCCCAGAACTGTGATGTTGCCCCAGAATGCATTGTGCTGGCGCGCATGGAAAACAAGAGCGTTTGGGACTCAGCGGAGGAGGACGACAACAATAATATTTTACTTCAAAACGTCTCTCTCTCTTTCTCTCTCTCTTCCCTCTCTCTCTCTTTCCTCTCCCTGTGTGTTCAGGTTGGTCGGCCGGCCTGAACATTCACTTTGAGCATGTCAGCTGTGCTGCCGACCCATTCATGCATTTTTGTGTACAACCATTTTTATTTTATTTTTTAATCGTTTTTGGAAATGTTTTGTAATGTGTGTATTAATGTGTGCATTTTTTCAAAACTTTTTAAACACTTTTTTGTTTTGTTTATGTCCCCATACACACACATTTGCCAACACACACACCTTACGTTTTTAATGTTTACATGTTTTTGTAAATTATGAAAAAGTTGAGAGAATCATCTTTATCTATTTTCATACTTAAAATCATGTACAGCCTATAAGTGTGTTTTATGTTTAAAACACATTTAATCTGCGGTTAGTTTAGCCCACTTGTTAGTGTACACATCAATACAATTATTAAATGTATATATCTTTTCTATCTGTGCACAGGATTTGTTGCTTTTCCATTTTTGTTTAAATGTTTCCCAATTGGTTGATACTGACAATTTTATTTATCTCTTATGTCTCATATAAGCTATCATGTTTTTATTGTGTTTTAGGATGATACCTGAACCTTAAAGTTGGGGGAACAATGAATTGTGAACCGCGAGAGACATGACACACTATTGTATTATCTTCTCTTTTCAACGGCTCTCAGAGCCTCACGTTCATTTCCAGGTTTTGCTAAAAGCAGTAATGTGAGGGAAATGAGCCAGAAATGATGTCGCCGTCCGTTGGCTTTTCATGAGTGACGTGCTCTGTGAGAATATCCGTTCCGGTTGACTGACCGTCTGCCTTTTGTTTGAGTTTTAGACTACATTTTAGATCAGCCTACCAGTTGCTACGGTGCACTCGGTAGGCTGATCTATCCAGCACGCTTCTAGGCGGGCACACCCACTTGTGATGTTAAGAATCAGAGCATCCATCTTGAGGAACGTGGAGAGGGAGCAGAGAGGGAGGGTTTTATTGTTTTTAAATGTAAAAGTCCACTTTTGTCTGCTCCTTTCTGTGCTCTCTCTCACGTTACAACTCTAACATCTTACCGACAGCGGCTTGAATTTCTTGTGTTGGTGATGAATGAGTCGGTTGGCTGTTGTGTCAAGTATTTTGCCTTTCAGACAAATAGGTAGGAATTAATCTACTCAGCATAAGTAAAGTATTTTGCTTCCATTCTGTCTTCCGCAATGCTGGCTCTCACTAATGTACACTTCAAAATAAGTGTCCATTGTGAAGGGACATTACCATAATTCTGCCCTGTTTATGCAAAAACAGTCTTGTTTCTGTAAGTCATAGGTACGGTTGGGTGTTAACTCTGGTCTTTATGTATTGCCAAAGTTTTGAAGGTCTTGTTTGCACAGTACGTAATTATGCAACAGTGGGTTTACATGAATATGCAACTAGCCGCAAGTCATTCTGGCATGCCTAAATCAACTTTTATTGTGAATACTCATTCTCTGTGTTTTACTGTTATGTTTCTGGGGTTGCAATGACTGCAAGTGGTGGATTTGTTCAACTGTGTTATGTATATGACTTGAACGTGTGTGAATATGGTGTGGTAATAAATATTATTATTTCTAAAAGGGTGTACTTTAATTATTGGCATGTAAGGTACAGAACAGAAATGAGCAGAGAGGTTTGCTTCGTCATTATATGTCATGATGTGATTGTGCAGTTTTGGTTTTAATGTTCCATAAAGTTTAGACCCACTTTCGAGCCTGTGACGTACAGCATGTGGTGTCCATGGTTTTTGGCCGCTAGGTGTCGCCATTTTGAAGATGTTAAGTTATTCGATTTATTTTAATTCATTTTTATTCCATTGCATTCCTGCAGTACCGGAGGCAGCAGTTCCAGGACCGCATGTCTAGGACCCCATTTCTACGACCCTATTTTTGTCAGTGAAATATACATAGTTTTAAAGCTTTATTCCATCCAAATTCGACTTTCTGTTGAACTACTACGCCATATATATTTGTAACAAACTTTACAATCTGGACTGAAGTCTTGAATTTGTGTAGAGTTAAAAGGGATTTTGGATCTATCTCTTTGTTGTGCATCAACTGGAGAAGCAAATAGAAAAAGCATGCTGCCGTTTTTATGGTAGTCATTGTCAAAAATCAAGAGACATTCCTTGCCAAAATGGTGGTACAAATAAGCCTAAACAAATAGGCCAGCAGTTTGTTTTGCAGCAAGCTATCATACTGATGATTGTTAAGTAGCCTACCTTACCTACCACTACGTCTAGCTAACGTTACTTTGCTGGCTAAATTAAAGAGTTGTTTTTGTATCATTAAACAACGTGAAAAACATTCAACTTTCAGTTTCCCATGCAATACTCAAACTCTGATTGTCATCCATGAAGTGAATGAAGTTTTTTATATTGAGTTCCATAGTCAGATTAAGTAGGGCCTAAACATGTCAGGGTTTTTTGGACAACTTACTTTCTTTGGACGCAGATTATTTATTTTAGTAATTGAATATTTCATCATTGTTTTGAACAGTATCTTCACAATCATGACATTAGCAACACATATCCAGACTTGACTTGGGAACACATTATCTCTTACGCCGTTCTGAGCATATTCTCCTGTAACCACCCGGCCGTCTCTCTCAACTATCACAATTCCATAATATAAGTGTCCTCGCTTCAATATTTCATCTGCTGTCATCCGAGCAGCTGCTGGCCTGCGTGACGTGAGGGGCGGCCTGTCGCAGTGCATCAACCAATCACGTGTCACCGTGTATCCCCTCTCGCGCCCTCCCAACGTAAGCCTACTCCCTCCGCGGAGCTTTTCTTCAGGGACGGCGCGTTATCACTGCAAACCGACGCGACGAAGCCGCGCCGTGCGTTTAGGACTTTCTTCTCACATTTGTTGAGAGGATAAGACAATGCTGATGTCTCTGTATGGTTTCTGAGCACTGAGACATCTATAGCCGACGGTACATGGATGTAAACATTGCTAATAAATAAACGGACAATCGCGAGGCTTTTTAGCACCAACACCTTCCTCGTCAATAATCTGCATTTCTAATCACCTGCCATGCACTGCCGAGCACCTCTCAATAGCAACAGGCATACGTTTACTCTTCCTAAATAGCGCCATGTTTCTTTAAACCGTTAATGTCGGCAGAATAGGCTTGCACGTCACAATGTATGCTAAACCATGTTAGTTTAAGGGTATGTTCTTAAACCTTGTCTAAAATACATACACACACACGCACCATGTCCTCTCAACACTCTTCCTCAGAAAGCGTCATAAAAGTTTGATGATGAAATTAGGCTGTTGCTCCTCTGGCACCTCAGAGTGCACGTTAGAGGGAGTGCGGGAGTGTGTGTGTGTGTGCGGGTGTGTGTGTGCTGGCCAACCCACTCAGCAGGCTGTCCTGTGAGAGCTCCAGGCCCGTGCTCCAGGCTGCCACTACAGGGAGGCCCCAGAGTAAGCCTGTGAGTGGAGATGAGGCTCCTCCATGTGATGGGACATGACATGTCCTCCTTTTGGACCTCCTGCCTCCTCATTGGTACTCCTGGTTCTTGGAATGCTCTCTAGATGGAATGTTCTCAGGAATGTTCCATTCCACTGAATGTTCTCCCCTAAAATGTTCCATTCCATGGAATGTTCTCTGGAGTGTTCTCTTCTAGAAGGTTCCATTCCACTGAATGTTCTCTGGAATGTTCTCTGGAGTGTTCTCTTCCTTAATGTTCCATTCCACTGAATGTTCTATGGAATATTCTCTTCTAGAATGTTCCATTCCACTGAATGTTCTATGGAGTGCTCTATTGTATGATCTATGTAATATGTTCTCTGGAATGTTATCTAGATTTGTTTTAAACAACAATCATTTCTGGCATTTATAAGATAACTTTGAACTGCGGACGGCATGGTTGCGCAACCATCAGAATCTTCCACTGATACGTGTGACTCCACATCCACTTTCTTGTTTGTATCATGTCTGATATTCTGCTTTATCCTGTCATTTTCAGACAGATAGCCACTAAGCCACTTTAATGTGGCATTGTAGCAAGGATCTTTGCTACAGACTGTAAAAAGGATTCGCGGTCACTCCTCTGTCCCCATAGTTGAGGGCGGTCAGTTTGACCCTAGGGTAGGCCTACATGCTATGTGTCTCTGAGGTTCCAGCTGAGGTTAATATTGATATTATAAATGATCTCAAAGTTCTGTGGGCGGAGACATGAGAGTCACTACTTAACCTGTTGCACCGTGGGCTACATGTAATTTCATCCGTGCTGTATGTCAATAGAGCACATTTGACAAATAAAAGAACTTGAACTTGAACTTGAATGAGAGGATCCCTTTAAGACGTATTTACCCCAGAAGATTCACCTGCTTCAGGCACTCTCATCGCTCTGCTCTGTCTCAGTAACACCGTAAGACTGCTGGACCCGAGTTTCACTTAGGGTAAGCTAAGCTATTAGCTATAACAGGTCCAGTCTCACTGTGAACAGAAGGAGAACTGCAGTGGCGCAGTTTACACATGCCGATAATACAGAAATGAGCTTTGATAGGTTGTAGACCAGCAGGAAATCGCTGCAGCTTAACTATTGGATAGCAAAGTGTATTCACGATGGTGTGTGGCAGCAAGGTTACTGGGTTTGATTCCCCATGCAGACGAAAAGGTAAAGCCCAAAGGTGTTTGGCTCGATTCTCCATGCGCCTACCTGTAGGAATCGTACTCCTGCCTGCTCCTTGATGACCTGTATCTAAAAGTCACTCGCTTTGGGATAAAAGCATCTGCTGAATAATGAAAGCCATGAGCGAGTGCATGTTAGTTGCCATTTAGCCCAACTCATGAGGTGTGAGCATGGCTAGATATTTTCGAGACCGGTTCTGATAGCCCTTGCTTTCTCTGCATTTAAAACCCATTCTCATATGCTATAAATACATCAACGCTTGGAACGCTATTTGCCTGGGTGCGCACACACACACACACGCGCGCACACACAAAAAATCTTAAAATATGGATGAACACACACGCAAAAGCGAAAAGCTTTATCAGACACATCTGTGGCTGAACAACTCTTGGTTTGCTTACAGCATTTAACATTTATGACAGTACTTTAAACCAACACATGTTCCTCTGTGTTGCTCTGGTTGACAGCACAAGGAAAGGTAACTTTGCATTCCTAGCTGTGTGTGTGCGTGCGTGTGTGAAGCGTGTGCGTGTGTGTGAGTGTGTACTCAGTTCATACTCATATCACATGTGTGATCTATGTCTGTGACAAAAAACCCTCATATATCTTCCTATGCTGGGATTAAATGAGCATTAGGCAACACTACAGTCTTCATGAACATTGACTTTAGCGTCTTATTCACCTCGCCTGGTGTTTGCTGGTATTCTTCCCTGTATTGGAGCTGGGAGAACAGGACAGGTTAGAGAGGCGCTTTATCATGTGATCCGGTCCATGTGTGGATCACATGACAGTGGCTCTCTGGCTGTCTGGTCACTGTCTCGCAACACGTCGCTCGGGACAACTGGAGATGGATCTCTCTTTATTAAACAAGCCTGGTTCTTATTAGGAGACAGAGAATGATGGTTCCTTGTCCAGGCACGGAACCCAGACAGACAAAATGCCATGATGATAACTGATAACTGATTACTACTGCTACGACTATACTACTACCACTACTACATACTATATCACAGTTTCTTTTGGCGAACTCGATGGTCGTTAAGCATCGAAATAAGTGGGGCTTCCTCGAATATTTACACAGAATAGAAATGTCCAAATAGTGTTTGCACCATCATTGGTGGCAAAGTGATGTCTAATGTTATCAAACTAGAAACATGTTATCTCACCAGAGCACATGAATTGGAATGAACGCAGGAAAAAGCTTTTCTAAAGAAATGTGCGTGGATTGTGTTTGACCTTTGACCTGTTGCGGTAGGCGTATTACTGGAGAGATGTCCCCGTCTCGTTCCAGCTCCTTTGTTTGTATTGATGTTGATCTTGGACAACAATGTGTGAAGCCCCAATCATTGGTCTACAACTATGAGGACAAATCCCTATTTTGTTTTATTTCATTATTTTCTGTCCCCTTGCTTTCCTCCTCGTATGTAGTATCAATTCTTATTTGGATTGTGTTTGATGTGAGCTGAAACTGCGTTGGCTTGCAGCTGCAGGACATACAGATAAGCAGAGGCACCGATCTTTTCTTCACCCTTTTCACACCTTCACCTTTTAAGTGAGACATAATGGTGTCTACGTGTGTGTGTGTGTGTGTGTGTGTATTTATATGTGTTGCGTGTAACTAGGCTTCTGAAAGTGCCTTGGGAAGGAGCTAGAGTGGTGGAGGGTTCGCTACAGCGGTCATGCAGTATTCAGTCTGAGCATCGCCTCGGTGGCCTGAGCCCGTCAGATGCCTTCAGACGCCAAAGACGTTTATTTGCTGACGAGAGATCCCCTTCTGTTTGCAACAAGCACACACTCACACACAGCCCATACACACACGTGCACGCATGCATTACATTGAACAGACACACAGGCTCACACACTAATCACATTATGTGCACGCGCGCACACACACACACACACAAATACACACAGATGCATGTGCTCATGCAAGCACAGCACATTGTTGCATATCAAATGAATGTTATTATATCATCATTATTAAGCCTAAATATTAATTGATATGACACTGACTGTAGCATAGTCAATTGCCACAAAACCACATCAGTGGCTTAGTTCAGGGCTCCTCCATGGACACAGACAGGTCCAGTTTAATGAGTTGCAAATTCTGAAATTACATGAACAGATGGTAACTAGCTAGCATACTATTGTTCCCTGAGTGTGTGTGCTGGTGGCTGACCACAGGCTTGCAGATATATAGGTGCACTCTCCATAGTGCGTGATACTTTGCATTACTTCTTAGAACTTATGAGAACATCTTGGGCACACTCTAACTTGGAGTGACTCTGCAGGAGAACACCAATCAGTCCTGCCGTAATCCGCTCCAGCTGTGGGACGTCTAGAGCTCCATAACTCATCCATCACATCCATCACTTCCTCCCTCTCTGCTGTGTTGCATGTATGCAGGTGCTGCTGTGGTCTGGTGTGTTGTCTGTATCGATGCCTCCATCTCTGGCACCAGAGGGGATACACAGGTAGCATACAACAGTTAGAAAAAGCGATAAAACTGCCAAACACATATAGAAAACAGGCAGTGTCTTATTGTGTAGACATTTCAGCATATATATTTTTGAATTTCTAATGACTATTTCTCCTATGACACACCATTTCCCATCTGGGTTTGATGAATATAAATACATCTTTCTTTCTGTTCTTATCATTCAAAGATCTATTAAGGCTTCATGATGTAAACACCAACAGAATGGTGTGTTTGAATCTTTCCCATGGTTTACATTTACCAGCTCCTTCTTCGGGGGAGCTGTTTGTCCTGAACTTTGACCTGTCAGGGGATTTCCGTGGTTGTATATCTGTCTCGTGTCTCTATAACCCCTGTGTTTGCAACCCTTGGTATGATGGATGGTACATTGTTCCATGCCACAGTGGCCCGTTAGGCCGTCAGGTTAGAAATTGGAGTTCGGAAATTCACTACGCATTCACTACACATACTGTAGTGTTTTAAAAGTGTTCAATATATTCATTCACACGCATTAACTCAATAACTACGATGAGAAACTGTAATAATGTATATAATAATATAATATATATGAAAACAGAATGTGTGTCTCGACCTAATTACAGTGCTAGAGGTAACAATGACACAGAGTGTTTAAAATTGCTACTGCGGCTTCAGCAACTATATTCAAATTGCGATGTTTATATAATAATAATAATAATAATAATTACCGGACGGACAACCCCCCGTCTTTATTGTCGCAGCTAACACCATGCCTGTACACCCGTGCACGGCGGCCCTCCCAACCCACCCCACACACACACACACACACGCACACGCACGCCCCCATAGGTGTCGCCGTGAAATTGGTCCTCCGCTTTTAACCCATCCATGGCCATCTTCCTCCGCGGTCAGGCCAGGAGCGGTGGGCAGGAACCCCAGGGAGCACGGGGAGAACATGGAAACTCCACACAGAAAGGGCCGTTCACGAAATCCCAGCACTGAAGACATGGGGTGAACCAACCATGTCCCAGGCGGGAATCGATCCCAGGACCTTCTAGCTGTGAGGCGACACACGTGCCCCGTTACACCATTAAAGTGTTATATTATATCTATATATGATATATTATTATGGAGATCAATTATTGTGCTGGTCAGCTATGATTTGGGCCCTTAAATGTTCACAGCGACGCACAACGAGGGCATTATTACAACATTTACATCACTAATACCGACGGTGAAGACGCTCTGAAAACAGCGGAAAACAGCTTCACTTGTACAGTATAATATGAGAGTCTTGGAGGAGACGCACGGTGCCAAGCCTTGGCCAGACAGCCGCGAGGGGCGGAGACGCAGAGAGAGAGAGACATGAGTTAGTGTGAAAGGCTTCCTCTACACTGTGACATGTAATCAGCTTCGCACTGCTGCACATGGAGCAGCCATGAATCACAGTGAAAGGGAAACTGCTCATTTTCTTTGAGAATGTACATATATACTGTATATATATATATACAGATATACATATATATCTATATATCTATATATATATACAGTACAGTACCTCTGG